>PVJX010043944.1:0-13427 GCA_004027295.1 Dolichotis patagonum
TTCCATGTCCACGGTTGTTATTTTTTTTTACCCCTCTGCATAGAGGTGGGTATCAAACCCAGGACCTTTGCTGAGCTACATCCCCAGCCTGTTTTTTTGTCTGTTGTTTTGGTATTGTTTTGTTTCATTGCACTTTACTTTGGGACAGTGTCTCCATAAGTTGCAAAGTTGCCCATCATGGGCTCAACTTGCCATCCCTCTGTCTCAGACTCCCAGCTTTTTGGGATTAAAAGTGTGTCCAATTATGCCTAGTTTACCATGCTGGGTTTTCATATGTGTATTTTACAACACTTAAAATAAAATAATAATAATAAAAGAATTTGTCACCCTACCTTATTTTGGTACCTCTGCTCAATCACAACCTGATTCCTTCACTATCTTTCCTTCCTTTTTATTTTTTTGTACCAGGTTTGAACTCATAACCTGCACTTGCAGGCAGGCACTTGTAGCACTGAGCTATATCCCCGGCTATTCTTCTTTCTCAAAGCCTGTGAACACAGGAGCTTGCTCTCTTCCAGGAAAATGGGGAAGTGGAACACTGACACGGGCACAGAGCTGTGGAGTCCTTGCATGTCCATTGCTGTTTATTGAGGTCTCAGAAAGCCCAGACTCTCAACACCTGCATCGTTCCTTACTTCCTGTCAAGGCGGGTGACGATCTGTGACCTCCTTTCTTCCTCCTCCACGATGACACCATACTCCAAAATGGCCCGAGTCACATTGCCCTCTTTTTCTATCCAGCACAGTGATTTCTCCATAATGAGTATCCAACTTCAGTCATTTCTCAGCTTTTTTCCTTTTTTTTCTTCCTGTCAGAACTTCAGGGAAGACACACGAATTGTCTCCAGCGCTTACGAGGTTTTGCATTCTTTCGGCATGGAGCCACAGATGGTCTTCCTCTTAGCAATTTAAATTTTGCAGAAGAACTTCAAACTGGCCGGAAGTTCTCCTGAATCGAGATAAGCTCCTTACAAAAGAAAGAACTTTCTGACCCCTTCTTACCTCTTTTGTACTCTAATCTTTAAGAAGCATGGATAGCAGTAATTCTTTTTCTTTGTAGGTAGACTATGGAGGTATCCTCTAATATAAAATCACTATTTAAAAAATATTGCTAGTTTGCTGTTGAACGGGAAGAATAACTCTGTCTTTAGGGCAGATCTAAGTATGATGTCTTTTCTAGAAAATAAAAAGCAAATATTTATTCATGATCTTTATGCTACGGAAGCATATGCATATGTTATATAGTCCACCGTGGAAAATGAGGGAAGTTTTAGGAATGGATGAACCCTTTTCAGACCAGCTATTGTTCAGAAGTCCCCGAGTTGCTTAGAAATAAATCGGAATACATTTGGATCTTACCAAATGCATATTATTTACTCACTGGCATTGGATCAAGAGGTTATAGAATGATTTTGGTTTTCTTAGTTTGCTTTCATCATTGTTTTAAAGCAAGCTTGTTCAGTGCTCCAAATTAGATGATCATGGATTTCCCCTGTTGCTGTCTGATATTTCAAACCGTACTTACCCATTTGCAAATTGAGTCGAGGCATGTGGCCCTCAATGGCTTCCGTTCCCAAGTTTGTACCTGAATGCATTCCTTCCATTAACATTCTTTTCATTCCTTAGAATTGCCTGGTCCATTCCTAGCTAGCAGACAAGACATTCATTGCTCATTTGGACTGCAGGCAGCTGAGTTCTCTCTCTAAGCTCCTCAACTGGCTGCTTGCCACACTTGTCTTTCCCTCTGAGCACTAGGCAATTTTCCTTTCAGTTCTGTCTTTCTGCACCTCATGGTCTGTCCAACTGGAACTCTACCAAGGCTAACATTTCCTGCACTTCATAGCAGGGAAAAAGAGCTCAGCACTCCTTGGGCAGTGGAACTGAGGTCCTCTGTGCCAGTATTTAGCAAATAAAAGTGGAGGAGAGCAGCTACTTGGTAGGTGCAGCACAAAGCATGCGTGGATGTGGAAATACCGAAGGGGACCCTGGTTCCCGTACCTCTCACCTCTTGAGAGAAAACAAGCATGAATTTCCTTCTCCTCCTTAACCTTTGCAGAAGTGACAGTGGTTGTTCAAACAAACCAAGGAACACATATGTGTACTTAGTGTTGGTTACAAGTATATTGTCAGTTTTCTCTCTCTGGTTTTCCCTCCCAGCAAATGGATGTACATATTTGACGTTGAAAGTGTTGGTATTCATTGTGTGACTATAATTTATCACCGAAACAGAAGCTGTGGAGATTGAGAAAAAGGCAACACTCATCATTAGCAGCATAGCAAGGATAAACCAGTATGCTTCTTGGCAAACCAGTTACCCTAACTGTGCGTAATGAGGCACCATGAGGCCAAAATTTATAGATAGTCCAGCTAAAGCAGCTAAGGAAAGTCATAAAACCTCACAGAGGAGGAAGGCTGCAAATCGTGCTTGTAATGACTTTGTCTCTACGGGACCAGGTCTGCTTCTTAAAAACAAAAATTTTTTCAATGAGTTCTTCACATCCTAACTTCAACCCATGGAAAAAAATGCAAGCTAAACACAAGAAAATGCAGAGAAGCTTCATTACTGGTTCTTTTTGCTTTGCTTTGTTTTGTTTTTTAAGTCTTTCATTCCAGAAGCATACTGAAGCAGGAGTTTGTTTAGCAGGAAATTTTAAATTGAAGAGGGAGAAAGGTAGTCATGAGAATCTCAGAGGTTCATAATGAAAGAATTCTCAAGATGCTGTGGGTGCACAAAAGAGGAGCACTGACTTAGAAAGGGGTGCTGATATCCAGAGAGCTTATCACAGGCCGAATAATGGCTTTTCCAAGTTTCCAACACCCTGATCTCAGTGTGCAGTCCTGCCTGATGAGTTTCAACAGGAACTGCAGAAGCTGTGGTTTCACAGCTCCATCGTTTATATCTACTTATACCAACCAGAGTTTGAGCTTACCTGATCCAAAAATAGCACGTTCAAAAGGTTCCCAAACCCAACACTTTTTGAGCACTGACATTTTGTCCCAAGTAGAAAGTACCACACCTGGCCTCATATGATATGTCACACTTAAACCACACACACTATAAAAATATTGCCTCAAATCGCCTTCAGGGTATGTGTTTAAGGAGTATATGAAACAGAAAAGAATTTCATGTAATGACTTGGATCCCTTCACCATGAACTCTCATTATGACTGTGCAGATATCCCAGACCAGAAAAACTTCAAAATCTTTTTTTGTTTTAAAAATATGTTTGACTTTTATTTAAAAGAAAGCTGAAAGTATAATGTCCCTCGATCTTATATAATATACAATAGGCTCCCAGTAAATGTTGTCCACCTTAATAGATGAATTGCTGCTGAGATGTCCACAATTGCCTAATTTGTCACCTAAATAAATCCAACCATAGCAACTTCATATAGCAGCTTTTGTACCCTGAAAAATTTAGTTAATAATAAAGCCTCTCAACAATTTATTTGTAAGACTTTCACAGACAGTTAAATCCTGGTGACTGCAGAAAGACTGTATCAAGGTGTACTGACTTTAAAAAATGGAAAGATAAATTAACTTCATAAATCAACAATAATTTCAAAAACTGAATGTCCCAGTAAGTATGAAACAAAAGAGAATGCACATTTTGTGTTAATTTTAATGATAAAAGAGCACAGGAATAGAAATCTGATATTCTACTTATATTGCATAACAATCTAAGCAAACTGGATATGGAAGATAAATTATTAAACAAAACACTTTACTTGTTTCTCTGACTTTTTAAGATCTCAAATCAGGCTGAGGTATAGTACACTGGCAAAAACAATAAAAGCGGCAAACAAGAATAGTACCAAAGTAACAGATACTCAAAACCAAATATCACATAAGGAAAATCATACAGTAACCATTTATCAGATTAGAGCAGGAGGAGAAAGTAACTTCTAAATCAATGATTGAAAATCTGAAGCAATTCTGATCCCAAGCATTTCAGGTAAGGGATATTCAATCTATATTTATTTATTCAGATAGTGTTGAAGCAGATATATGGAAATATACCTCGTGAGTTAGCTGACTGTGGGAAAATCATTCAATCTGCTTATGTTTTCATCATCGGTTAAATGGGAAAGTCTCACCTATATCATCATGAGGTACGATTGAAATACAGAGCAAGTGATTAAGTTCAAAGAAATGTGTTTCAGTAAAAGACACATGAAAACGAATTACCATTAACCTCATTCAAAATATTCCCCTCCTTTCAAACATACTTATCTCATTATCCTTCTGTGTTTTTTTGGAATGTGATAAAAAATACAGTAACTGTCACCAATGGGAAGACAGGCTCATAAAGAGACGACAGTGTCATCATACACCTTATTCCCTAGATCCTTCTACCGTTTGACTTCTGAGTCTTACCCCAAGTCAAAAGGACCATGGAAAGTCAATGTTTTGATTCAATTTAAGATACCGAGGCAGCCATGATAGTATAAAAAAAAAGATCCTGCAAAACTGCTTCGGGAAGTGTCAGGAATGATGGGATAAATGTTTTCCATAAGGGATCACTCTGAGGAAGACTAAGGTAAAGTGCCTTTTACTGTAATAATATTTGTTTTAACTTTAATACAAACCATATTCTTGTTGCATGTTTTTGTATTGTAGGCTTTTTGTGAGGACCCTAGGGTCTGAAATGCAAGCTTTCACTGAACAAATAGTAGGTCTGTCTTTCTTACATCAAATAACTAGCATATCCAAGTCTATAGGAGAAGCACAAGGAGGAGTTCCTTAAGTGAACTTTGTCCTGAAAAGTATCATTGACTCTTGAATTTTGTAAAGTGGCCCAAAAAAATCCTTGCTCTTAGAATTGAGACTGAAAAAAAAAGAAAGAGAAACCAGACATACAGATGGATTATCCATCATTATACTTTTGCACTTGTAAATCAGTGGATTAGCAAGATGTAAGATTGGTTCATTCTACTGAGTTCAACAACTATTTTTAAGGTGTCTCTCATGCATCGTATACTGGGATAGGACCCAAAATAAGCAGTTAGTTTCTGCACTCTAGTCAATTTGTATCTACCTAAGAAGAGAGACATAAAAAATAATACCTCTTCTGTATTTTATATCACTTAGTTTATTCTCATTATAAGAAACTTGGAACCAGTAGAACATCATACAACAAAAATACAAATCACCAATAATTCGACCATCTGGAGATAGCCACTGTTAAAACTGTGGATATTTTTGAAATCTTATTGAAGTTTTTGGCCACCCCGTAAATCCTCTTTTGCCCACCCACACCCCTGTTCCTCTTTCAGGAAATTCTGTGGGAATCTGCTCACTGCCTGGGGCCGAGACATAATAAAGAATAGCATAGCGTGAGGAAAAGAATTCTTTCTTTTGCTTTTTAAAACTTTAAAAATATCAGTGACATGAACTGCTAATGACATAAAAGGCATATTCCAGATATGGGACTTAAGGACAGAAGTAGACAATTTAAACAATTTCTTACTTGAATAAATAGGCTCACTTTGTCTTCCAGGGATGTTCCTCCATCTTCCCCTCCCCCTCCTTCTCCCCTTCTCTCTCCTTGCCTCTTTGCCCCCTTCCCCTCTCCCCTCCATCTCCTCTTTCTCTTCTCTGCCTCTTCCTCTTTCCATTCACTCTCCTTTTCTCCCTCTGTCCTGTGCTGGAAACAAGATTTACTGCCTTGCATACATCAGACAAACATTCTACATTAAGCTATATGCCAGGCCTGTGATCTCTACTTACCTTCATATTGTTTTGCACTATATATCAACTATTTACAAAAGTATATATGACAGAGTACTTGCAAAAGATAATTGAAAAACTGTGAATGACAATACAGAATCTCCAAATCTTTGTTTGTGTGATTCTCTGGCTTTATAGTCTTACCTCTATGAAAACGAGATACTGACTTTTGGCTTCTTTAACACTTGAAGAGACACACCACATGCAAAGAAAGTGTGTTTTGTGTTGGTTGGCTTTCCGTCACTGAGACCATCTGCTTAAAGCAGGAATGGTTGGATTTGTTTTGGCTTAGGTTTCAGAGGATTTGGTCCATAGCCAGTTGACTCCAAGGAAGAAGATTCATGGCGGAAGGGTGTGGTGGAGGGAAGGTGCTGACTTCACGATAGGCAAGAGTCTTGCAAAAGATGTATCTTCCAAAGGCACACCCACGGTGACCTGCCTTCTCCTGCTAAACCCATCTCCTAACACCTTACTCAGCTATTGTTATACTTTAGATAAAACATGTCTCTCATTGTGTCCCATTCAGAGCTGGGGCCTTTGGAAGGTGAGTGGATCATGGAAACAATATACCTGTCAGAAAACTGAATGACTGGTGACGTTATAGCTGAGTGTGCTATTAGGAGGTGGAGCCTGGTTGACGAGGTTGGTCCCTTGGGTGTGACCTACAAGGGTGTGTTCTTGTCTCCATCTCCTCCCTTCTTTCTCTGCTCTGACTGCCACAATGGAAGCAGCTGTCCTCCTCCAGATCCTTCTACCATGCCCTTTTTTCTGCCCGTGACCAGGGGAACTATGAAATGAAACTCCCAATACAATCTGAGCTCAAATAGAGCTTTCATTTTTTAACTTGTGGATGTCAAGCATTTTGTGCTGGGGATGAGACAGTGACTAAGAAACCTATGAATTCAACAATGTGTTAATCCATTGACCATCAAGGTTAATCCTCACACCTTCATTTCACTTCAGGTTTTATCATTTTATGCCGCCTTAGCATAGGTTTTGTATATAAATTGAACTTTCTTATATGGGACACGGGGTCCATGTCACCCTTGACATGATTTCTAGTTCTCTCCCTCTTTCCATCTCCTCTACGTGGTCAATTTAGGTATCTGCCTGTGTTTGTCAGCTTCCCATCACTGGAACAAAATGTTTGAGGTCTTTAACTTACAAAACAAGAAGCTTGATTTTGCTTCACTGTCTTGGAGGTTCCAAACAGTGTTGGTCCTTGTGGCCTTGGGACTATGGTGAGGCAGGACATGATGATGGGAGATGATAGTGGGGAAACCATTGGCCTCTCCAACCAATGCACAAAAGGAAGGAATGAAGAAGAGCTTGGAGTCCAACGGTCCCATTCAAGGACTCATCTCCAATGACCTAACTTCCTCTCACCTACCTCTGCCTCCTGTTTCCCTATAATGACCTCAAGTTATGACCTCATCGTTGGATTAACTCCCTAACACAGTTAGAGCCCCTATGATCCAAATGCCTCTCATTGTATGGATGCACAAATTTTTTGGCAGAACCTTCTAGATCGAAATGATGGTATATTCTGTTTCTGCATATAACTTCCTGCTGATGAAGCTCTTTCTTCCAATGTGACCGCCAAGTGCAGCTTGTAAGCTGATTGATCCCACTGACCCCAACATCCCACATAGATTATATTTATGGGACACTGGGGCCACTTCTCAGTCACAGTGTGACCTCCTAGGACTTTTTCTTGCTCTGTTTAAAAGCATCAATTAAAACTCATTATGTAAACCTGTTTAGATAATATTGGAGTCAACAAAGGGCTTGGCTAGTCTCTGCTTCTATCTCTGTCTGTCTATCTGCCTCTCCCTCTGTCTGTCTGTCTCTCAGTCTCTCTCTCTCTCTCTCTCTCTCTCTTTCTCTCCCTTTCTCAACACTATGTACCTCGAAGGCCTGTAAGTAATAAAATCTTTATTTCCACCTTGTGTCTCTCCTAGTTTTTAAAGGAGTGCTATCTCTCTTAAGATCTTAGGTTAACTCTACAACAGTTGAAACTCCAAAATTCAGTTGAGTAAGTGGGCAAAATGTTCCTCAGATGGGCTGCAGAAAGATGAGGATAGTTCTTTTACTCATGACCAATTTTCTGGTCTCTGTAGTAGTTTTCAGTGAAGCCCCTTGACCAGGGATAAGGGACGGAATCTGTGTTTTGAATGGGCACATATAGTTCTGTCCAGCTCCCAAAATATCCAGGACTCCAAAGCAATTCTTCCCAGCACTCTCTTTGGTAGAATACCACTTAGAGGAAGGGTGGATGGATCTCAAGACTGTAACCCCTCCTGGCTCTGACTCCTTACCCCAATGAAGGGGTCAGGAGGTAGTCTTTCTTTAGAGTCATCAAGAGGTGGTTCCCCCTGTCTTCCAAGAAACATTTCAAACCACAATAAGAACCCCTTGAAGTTGTGTTTGCATCTCATAATCTGTTCCATTGATACTCAGGTCTATTTCTTTGCCAGTACCATGCTGATTTTATCACTGTGGCTTTGTAGTACAGTTTTAAGTCAGGGATTGAGATGCCTCCTACCTTGCTTTGTTGCCCAGGATTGCCTTTGCTATTCTAGGTC
The DNA here is from genome assembly GCA_004027295.1 of Dolichotis patagonum. Taxonomy (NCBI): domain Eukaryota; kingdom Metazoa; phylum Chordata; class Mammalia; order Rodentia; family Caviidae; genus Dolichotis; species Dolichotis patagonum. The sequence goes on from PVJX010043944.1 coordinate 8,316, forward strand.
TCTTCTGTTTTCAAATGAATTTTAGGAATGTTTTCTCAGATCTGTGAGGTATGTTAATGGTATTTTGATTGGGATTGCATTAAATCTCTATAACAGTTTTGACAATATTGCTATTTTCACAACTAGTGTTGATTTCTTACTTTTTAAATTTCTGTATTATTTCTATCCTTTTTACTGTTTTGCTTTTTTTTTTTTAAAAGAATCCATTGAAGCCATTCTTTATGCTAGGAAGCTATTTATAGTTTATACATTGTATGTACTTGAGAAGTCTAGAGCCTTAACTAAGTGACTCAGCAGCTCTACATCCTGGGGTGTGGAGGATAAGCCCTTACCATTCTAGGATATTGGTCATTGTGTCAATCTTAGAAGGTCAGAAGTTTAACTAAGTGATTCAGCAGGGAGCCAGGGTCCCCAGTTTGTAACATCTTCAGCCTCGTGCAAGAAGAAGGCACCCAGATGGTGTGAGCCCTACACCCACCCCAGGGGAGCAGCCTACACACAATAAAAGGCAGATGAAGAGGGGCTGATGGCTGCTTCTTTGGAGGTGCTCCAGTCTTTGCCCTCAGCTTGGATATAATTTCCTGGCTTGTGGGTCAGACTGTTCGGCTTCTTCCTGGGACTCATCAGCCTTTGTCGTAGGCTGTTCAGTCTTCTGTTGTAGATTCTTCAGTGTTCTGTGGCAGACCCATCGGCCTCTTGATTCAGACTAGCACGGGACACTTCAGTAGCTCCAGACTTGGGCTGGACCCTTCAGCCTCCAGTGTGCAGACGCCCTCTGCACACTTCCTCATCCGACTCTGTGGCTGACCATTGTAAGCCAAGCATCTCACTTCTTATCCACTTGTATAGCTTGGGTTATATCTGTTTCTCTAGTAAACTCTAACATATACAAAGCCTTAGGAACCAACTCTTCCCCCACTCCCAATGGTAAGGATTTGCACAGCATGGAAACAGATTCATCAACAGAAATCTCCTGACCAATCCCCAGCCATGAACTCGCTCTCGTAATCCTGAAGGAGGACAGAACAGTTGACAGTCTTAAGGCGCTGTTAGTGTCTGTCCACCGTTAAACTCATCATTTCCCATGAAAAAACCCACCATGTGCAATTCACCTTCATACACATGGCGATCGTTGACATCAATACATTCGTACCTCTAGATTTTCAAGTTTTTGCTAGTACAATAGGTGCAAAACCGCACATTTTCTAATGCATAAACAATGAGATGCAGAACTAATGAGGTGTATAACTAATGAGGTGCATAACTAATGAGATGCATAACTAATGAGATGATGCATCTTTTCGTATGATTTTATTTCATCTTCTGTAAAATCCCGGTTCAAGTATTTTCCTGACTTCTTTGTAGGATGGTTTATCTCTTATACTGATTTATAGGACTTAGATATTCTATATGCTAACCTTTTGCAAATTATGTATTGCACACAGCATCATTTATTGTCCAATTATTTTTTTCCTCTCTTTGTTATTTTTTGACAAATAGAAATAGGGTGAATGTAATCAAATTCTTTTCCCCTTATGTCTTGTGATCTTTTCTGTTCAGTTTAAGAAATACTTTCTCAGCAGGAGGACTACAGAGCCTCCTAAATTATCTTGTAAAGTGTGATGACTTTGCCTATAGCATTTAAATGTTTTACCATTTGGATTTAATTTTTGAGGAGATATATGAGGTGGAGCTTCAATTCTGTTTCTGTGTATATAAATATTCACTTCCTTCATATTATCTGACGTACCAGAAAAGCTTATTATGCTACACACAAAACTCCATTGTACTTGATGTCTGCTTCTGAGCCCTTGATACTTTCATGATTCATTTTGCCTGTTCTCATCCAAAATGATTTTTTTCAAATCTTTTCATCATCCAGTGTGTCTCTCATAATCCCGGTTCCTTATTTATTTAACCAATGTAACTTTGTACTAGTTCTGAATAAAATATCCTGGTTCATTAGACTAGTCCTTCCTTCTGTAAGTTAATTGGCCATTAGTACTTTTAATTCAAAGTAGATAGGAGATAGTGAGAAAAAGTTTTTTTTAATGATTTCATTATCTGCATTTAGTCAGGAATAGAAGCATTTTTTACCTTCTCATGCCTGATCTTAAGGGAATATTTTTACCTCTTCAGCATTAAATATCTTATTGCCACTAAGTTTTCAAAATAAGGTGTGGTATAGAATAGATGTACAGTAACAAAGTGACTTTCTATTCCTAATTTGTTAAAAGATCTTTAAAAAGAATAAGGAATAACTTTTATCAAAACATTAAAATCTATTAATGTGATCCCATAGGTTTTCTTTGGCGATTAATGGACTGATCCTTCTCATGTTAATTCATATTTATATTTCTAGGTTCAACTCAAATATTTTATGACACACTTATTATACCTTGTTTATGGCTAGATTGTTTTATTGACATCTTCTATAAGATACTTATTCCTATATTTAACAAAACATGTTCTCCTTGGTTCCTTTGATTATTAACAGTTCACTTGTCCTATAAAATAATCGGGAGTGAGATTCTTGTCTTTACCTTCTCTGGAATTGCATGCATTACATTTTCTCTTATTTATTGGTTGCGGGGATTAACTTATGAAAGCTATATTAGACCTAGTCCTTTCTTTGTAGAAAGATTTCTGAAGAGCTGACTCAGCTTTTGAAAAATCTTTCAATTATACTTGTTAGGGATTTTGAACATGTACTTTATCTTTTAAAATTTATCGCTACAAAGGTTGTCATGTTATCATTTTATCATCTCTGCACGATGCATGTTTGTTTTGTTATCTCCATAGTGTTTGTCTCAACACCCCCATATTTTTTCTTTTCCTTTCTCTCTCATCTCCATCTCTCTATTTCTTACCCAAACATGCTGCAGATTGTTTTTTTTAGTACTTTATTATTTCTATTTTTCAAAGTTTCAGCCTATTACTCCTTTTCTACACTCTGTACTATGTTCTTAATTTAATGATTTCTGCCCTTCTTTCTTTTCTAGTGTAATCATTTAAGGTGTTGCTTTTCCATTTTCAATTTCTGTCAGTTTCTGACACATGAGTTTTTAAAATATGTGTTTTAAGTCAATGCAAGTGGATTTCTAGGTGTGCTTTTGCCTTGATTTTTTTAATTTTAAAAACAAAACAAAACAACACCAAAAAGAATAAAAAATTTCAAAACAAAATAATAGGAAATTAACACTAGATGACATATTGCATATTGTTATCTTCAAAATAGTTATTCAGATTAAAAGGTTTAGGCGTGAAAAAAAATTATCAATCAAACAATGAAAGCACAGACTATCTTGATTTCTAACTTAATTCATAAAGGGAAGAAATATGAGCTGTAATAACAACCTGGTAAAATTTATGGATAAGCCTACATTGTGAGCTATTCCAACACCATCTTATACTAACACTCAATGTGAGATATTTTATTAAAACAGTATTTTCTTCTGCAGTTTATAATGCTGTCATTAATTTAAAATGTTGCTTATTATATTTTCTATCTAAAATTTTCTGCTATCTAAGGAACCTGTTGAATAGCTCAGCAATATTCCATATCCTACGTAAATACTTGACTAGAGTGTTTTGCAATAGTAAAGAAGTAGATCAGTGGGCCCTCGGGGTCCCGTAGGGTCTAGATGGGTGGAGAAAGCATGCCCATAGTTGTGTGGTGATTGTTATCTTAAACGGTGCCAGGGCAAAGTGCAATGTGTGTTGGGGGAGGTTACCAGAGATCAAGATGTCAAGGACATTGGATACCAGCTGTCACGAGGTGAACCCAGAAGCAAGTTCATGGAGAGGGTTACACAGGAGAAACTCACAGAAGTCACCAGGTACATGGAACACCAAGAAAGGCTGATCCCTCTTTCTTCTTTTCCTCTCATTCATCTCTTCCTTCCTCACCTCCATAGACCCTTTCTCTGAAAACATATTGAGTACAGTGTTAGTTCATTTTTCTTTTTCTTTTTCTTTTTCTTTTTCTTTTTTTCTAACCATAATTCTTAGCACACAATAGCTGAACGAGATGATAGATTCCATCCTGACATTTTCCTACAAGGGGTGTTTGAAATTTACAGGGAATGTTTGCATTTTAACAATTTATTCCAGTGAAAGAAACAAGACGATGAGTCCCACTCAAAACCCCGCCCCGTTCTCTTTGCATATATTTACCTAATCATTCTTGCCTCTTTCCGAAGCAGTCCTGCAAGTCTTTCTGCAGAGTCGTGGTTAAAAATTCAGTGACCGCTTCTGCCAGGCGCCTTCCAATGGAAAAGCAGACTCGTCACGGCATGATGCCATGTGTGCTCCACCACCTTATTCCCTGGATCCAGCGCTGTGTGACTCCTGGCTCTTCTCCAACATCAGAATGTTCATGAAAGGGAAATATTGTAAGTCATTTCAGGACACTGAGACAGATACAAAGTACAGCTAGATATCCTCAAGGAAGAGCATGTCTAGCACTGCTCCGGAAAGTGTGAAGAATGAGGAACAAGAATAGTCCAAGTAGCTGGGGATGTAGCTTAGTGGCACAAGCACCTACCTTACAAGCACAAGGTAGTGAGTTCAATCCCTGGTACCAAAGAAAAAACAAAAAACGTAAGGTCCCAGACAGGGGAGGACTTTGAAGGAGGCCAATGGCAGTGTATCTTTTACTGCAATGACTCTTTAAAAAATGTAAACCTTCACCATAGTTCCAATCCAATCACACACATGCATATAACATGCCCTGTTGGTACATTCTTCCCCAATTTTCATATTTTATTTTTATCTCTTAAATCACACACATGCATATAACATGCCCTGTTGGTACATTCTTCCCCAATTTTTATATTTTATTTTTATCTCTTAATATGTTTGCAGCACGTAATGCTCATATTCATTGTGTGGAGTTGACACACAATAGACATAAAACATCTTAATTTTTTTTGTCCTCTTTCTCTCCCCTCCTTCCCCTCCTTTTATCCCTTTCCATTTGCCAAAGAGCTATCTTCCCTACTTCCCATTATCTATCTTTTGGTTTGCTTTTGGTTTACAATTTGAGTTTCTCATATAGAGAAACCACGTGGTGTTTAAACTTGCCCATCTCATTTATTGCACTCAGCAATA
>PVJX010043945.1:0-13428 GCA_004027295.1 Dolichotis patagonum
CTCATTGGCCCAATGATATCCTCTCCTGCATTTTGGACATAAACTTATAGGTTTTGGTTGTGGGTTATTATGTTGAGGCTTTGGGGCGGTTAGACAGTCTTTGGCAAAATGGCCCATCTGATCACATTTAAAACATTTGCCATTATTTGTCCTTCCTCCTTGTTTGTGTGTAAGGAGGACCTCCTTTACAGCTGCAGTCATAGCTAAGCCTTGATGATAGGTGGGGCCAATATCAGCGCATAGGTGAATGTAGCCCGAGAGGTCCTCTTTCTTTTTGTGTGGCCTGATTGCAGCCTGGCAGGCGGATGTTGCATTTTCATGGGCTAATTGTTTAACTAGGTTGGAATTATTTTCTGAGGAGCCAAGGAGGCACTCAGCTGCCTGTAGGAGGCGATCAACAAAATCAGCGAAGGGCTCTTCTGGTTTTTGTTTAATTTGAGTAAGGGAAGAGGCAAATTTCCCGCCTGAAGGGAGTCTTTTCCAAGCCCTGTTAGCACCTATATTGATCTGTGCAAAAAGGCCAGGATCATACTGCATTTGGGCCTCTTTTGTATTAAAATCTCCAGTTCCTGATAACATGGGGAGGGTCCAGGGATTTTGTCTTGCGGCATTGTCCCTAGCTATGATCTCACATTGGTCTAAAAAATCAGCTTTCCAAAGCAAAAAATCGCCCCCCACAAGAGTGGCTCTGGCTAAGTCTTTCCAATCATTTGGGATAATCCAGCCTTGAGTCATGGAGTCCAGGACAGCAAGGGTAAAAGTGGCTGTGGGGCCATATTGAGTGACTGCTGTCTTTAATTCTTTTAAGGCAGTTACTGTAAATGGTGTGTGGGCCCTGACTACCTGCATGGCCGGCAGAGCGCCTTCTTGTGTGTTGCCATCTTGTACGGCACCATTTTGTGGGGGCAATGTTGTTTCCGGACCGGATGCGGGCACCATTTTGGGGACAGAATTAAGGGGACCCGTCTCCAAATCCAAAGTTTAAAGTTGCAGGATGAGCCTTTGTTTTTCCTGTTTAAGTTGAAGTTGTTGTTGCAAATAATGAATCTCAGTTTCTAAATTGAGAAGGGCGGAAGGGAGGCCGGGCGGCTTTTGGAGGCCAGGCGGGGGTTGACCCAGTGTCGCTAGCGCAGGGGCTACAACAGTGGGAGGGGAATGATATTGAGCAGCCTCCTCTGCTAATTTGGACCAATCAACTTCCTGGAAATTGGAAAGGTCAGGATATATCGGCCGATATGGAGGAGGGAGCGTGGCGGCGCCATTTTGAGTATCGGACAGGGCGGTGCCATTTTGGGTGCCAGACAGGGCAGCGCCATTTTAGGTGCCCTCGTGCACTCCAGAAAGAGGAAGTGGTGGCAAGTCGCCATCTTGAAGGGGCTCCGGGATATCAAGAATCACCGAGCCAGGGTGACTGGGCACACTGGATGTGTCTGATGGTGGCTTTGGGGTAGGATTGCGGGAGGAGCGCAGTGTAGCCTCCCCTTGAATAAGTGTTTTATTAATTTGGGGATCTGCATGACGCTGGGTCAGCAGCTCAGAAATTAAAGTCCAATATGAAAAAGAGGTAACCGGGATTTTTTGGGACCAAAAGCTCTGTAATAAAATTTGAGAGCATCTCCTACTCTTTCCCATCTCTTTATATCAATGGAGCCCTCTAAAGGAAACCAAGGGCGTACCTTGTGTATGAATTGAAAATACTGTAATAAATCCCTGGTTTTAACCTTAATCCCTCTAATCTTGAGTGCCTTTCTGAGGCCATCCACGAACAATTCATGTTCACTAAGTACTTGTCCCATGCCAATAAGGAAAATTGACCCGTTCACCTACTGTGATTCAGGCAAGACGTAAGGTGGCCATCCGCTTGGATCACAGGGACGAGTCCCTTGGAAACGATCACTCTGGCCAGAGCTTTCTTCAGAACGGTCCCTCATTGGATCCCCCATGCCAGGTGAGGCCACGTTGGGCGCCACTTGATCTGGCCCGTGGATCAGTCCATGGGTCTCACCTGGAGAGGGAATGGGGATGGGGGACAGGGCAAGAGGAAAGAGAGATGGAGACAAGTTGAGCAGTTCCAATCAAGTCTCGTTTATTGAGGCGGTGCCTTCAACTTATATGGAAGGGGTTCAGGTGGGAGAGGACCATGGGTAATGTAGGCAGACGCACAGGATCATGGGTAATGTAGACAGACACATCAAATGCCCACAGGAGGGCAGGATGGGGTGGCAGCAGTGAGGCTATTACGCTGCTCCCTACAGTTTATTACTTAGTAATATTAGGAGGGTAAACTTACTAGTCAGTTTAGTGAAAATATCAGCACATGCTCCAAACACACACTTAAATGGACGTGAGTTTGGAGACTACAGTAATTAAATTTGGATACATCAGGTCAGGACATGGTATTCTCTGCAGAAATGGTTGTGACTAAGACCTGTGAGACCAGTGAGTGTGTATATGCTCAGTGTGCCATTTTTTTTTTTTTCTCTTTTGGTACTGGGGATAGAACTTGTGACCTCGTGCTTGCCAGGCAGGTACTGTGCCACTGAGCTACATCCCCAGCCCCACCATTTTCTTTTCTTGTGGCTTTTAAGCAATATTATAACCTTTCTCTTTTCTGTTCAAAACAGAAAAACAGATAGTAGTTTTGTGACTGGGAAGCAACCTGTGAAATTTGTTCTCTGTGACTCTAGTGATGTTAGCAGTTACTGTGTTGTTTGGCATTATCTGTTTCTGGCAGGATCTGTAGCTTCTGAAATTGGCAATGATGCATCTTTAATCACTTGCAGGTCATGCCCGAGCAGGGGCTGTGACAGTGATCACTTTGCTCACATTCTGGGAAACTTCATTGAAATTTTCCTTAGATGAGCAAAAAGGTAACTTGATACAAGTGTGGCTTACCTTTTTCCTGAGATTGTACTTTCCTTTATCTTGTTGGTGTATCTTCGTGATACATAACTGTTCCATTTGTCTTGGGGATTGGTGTGTGTACATATTGCAACTAAATCAGCTCTCTTCCCCTCCTCCCTTTCATGTACCTGTCCCTCCTTCCCCATGTCCCTTTCCTACCCCACAAGGTCTGTCTGCCTATTTCCTACTGGCTCTCTTTTACTTTGCTCTTCAAATTATTTATATTTTGGATTTGTTACATAATAGAAACTCTCAGTACTTAGCCATCTTTGAGTCATTTAACTTACCATTATGATCTCAAGATCCATCATTTTTCCACAAATGACTCCAGTTTATATTTTCATAACTAAGTACTCTACTGTGTATACAAACCTCATTTTTTATACATTCATCTATTGATGGGTATAGAGATCACATTTATAATGTAGGTAGTCTTTTGGAAAGATGCCCAGAAAACATGCAGATGGGTATAATAAAATTTCTATTTTTGTTTTTTGTGGAATCTCCATGAGTCTCAATTTTCATGGCAGTCATACTAATTTACAATCCCCCCAACAGAAGTTCTTTTTCCTTTTTTCCAAGAACTTCACCAACATTTGCTGTTTTATGAGTCCTTCATGATAACCATGATGGAACTTTGGCTTTGTTATGATTTGCATTTATGTAACTGGGAAAGGAACTGAAGACTTTTTCTTGTACATATTGTTTATGCTTCAGGTGGCAAGTATGCATTCATTTCAAATTCATCATTTTTTATTGGATAATTAGGGCGTCTCATTTTTCTCTTCTTTACACATTCTCTATATTAGGCCTCTTCTATGGAGTAGCTAGTAAACAGTTTCTTCCCATAATATAGGTTGTGCCTTCACTTTGTTGGTTGGTTCATTTGCTGTACAAGCTTCTGATTTGATTTAACCCCATTTGTTGATTCGTAGTCTTATTTCTTATGCAGCTAGTTCCCTACTTGGGAAGTCCTGCTCTTCTTTATTTTTCATGAGTGTCTTTGTGGTTTCTGTGGTCCTCTCTGTAAAGGATTACATCATCTACAAATGATGACAGAGTAACTTCTTCCCTTTATGTTAGCTGTTTGCCTTGCCTGATTGCTCTGGTCAGAGTTAGAGTCTTGGGTTGAACAGGAGTGGTAAGAATGTACACCATTCTTTTCTTGCTGACGTTAGAGGGACTGTTTTCTGGGTATCCCCAGTCAGTGTGTGATATTCACAATGGGTTTGCATTAAACAGCTTTTATCAGTTTGTGATTAGGTCATTCTTTTTTTTTGGTATTGGGGATCGAACTCAGGACTGCGTGCTTGCAAGGCAGGCGCTTATGCCACTGAGCTAAATCCCCAGCCCAATTAGGTCATTCTTTACCTAATTTCATTAGGGTTTTTATCTTGAATGGATGCTGGTTTTTCTCAAAGGATTTTCTACACTTACTGAGAAAATCGTATGATTTTTACCCTTCTGTTTACATGGTGTATTATATTTAGTGATTTATGTATGTTAAATCACCCCTGGGATGAAGCCAGTTAGGATAGAAATATTATGTGCTACTGTGCAGATTTCTTCACTGGTCTATGTCTCTCTGTGAGTTGACCTTGGCTTTGGTCATATGCAGTTAACCATCTTACTCAGGTAGGTGGGGCAGGCAGGGCCTGTTGCAAGGTGAGAACCCTGGTTGACGTTAGCAGCTACAGGTGCTCATCACATAGCCACCATACAGCTTGAAAGCTGTACCATTTGTGCAAAGCGCAGCCCATCTTGCCAGCCCACAGATTCTGTATCCATGGATTCATCCAACCTCAGATGGGAATTTTCCTTTAAATTTTTTCTGGACTAAACAAAAGAATTGTTTTAAGTGGCAATTTTGCCTTTTTTTCATTATCCCAGGAAGACCATAAAATTGCCAGAATGGTCAGGTGGGTTGAGATATAGAGGATGATGGAACAGAGAGGGAGAAAAAAAAACTAGTTCACAATGAGGAGGAGAAAGAAGTCATAACAGCAAACAAAGGAAGAAATGAGATTGGACCTTAGTGATGCTGTGTTTAAGCTTGGCATGGAGGGAGAGGGAGGGAACATGAGAGGTTGATTTCAGGAGTGAGGAGTAATTGAGGGCTGAAGAAAGGTGTCAGAAGGGCAGAACAGCTACTGTGCTAGTGGAAAGCTAGTGTTTAAATCCTGTATAAACACACGTTAGTGAGAGTTGCTTTGACATGTCCCCAGAATATGCTACCTAACTACAGCGCTAATTTTTATTTTGTTTCCTGTATGCAAACTATATACACACACATGCACGCCAGAAGAGAAAGAAACAAAACCAAATAAGCGCGCATACACACACACACACACACACACAGCGCGGTCAGGTCTCCGGCTGTCTCGTGCGCCCTTTGCCTGGGTTACCAGTGTGCTTCACCGCTGCGCTGAGCACCATGGCGCCTGCGGCTGCGAGGCCAGGGCGCTCGGTGGCTCTGCTCCGGGGTTTGTCCCCACGCCGTGAGCGAGGCTGTGCCTTCTCCTTCCCTCTGCGGTGGGGCCCTTGCTCGGGTTGGCCTGCACTCCCGTGGGTGGCTCCCAGCTTCCTCTGTCTCAGCCGGACACCCGCATCCTTATCAGAGCGGAGGAAAACAGCCAAGCGGCTTCGCATCGCAACACACCCGCTGGCTTCCGTCGCCCTGCGCATGCACGGGGTTGCGTGTTCACACTCACGTGCGTGTCATGTACCCAGGGCTTCCCCGCGCAGGTGTGCACCAAGCTCACGTACACGCATCTGGGTTGGTGCAATTTTCTGACAGTTTTGATTTGTGTCACAATTACCCAAATTTTATTAAATCCTACTTTGCACAAAGCAATCTCTTGCTTTGAGTGTTTTAAATCATAATTAGTAATAACATCCAAACTTTCTCATTCCGACTATCAAGAAAAGGGGGTGGAGGAGCTAAGCGGCTCGCACAGCACTGCGTGGTTGTTGAGTCCACTTCTGGGAGACCGACCAGCGCGCAGGGTTGCAGAGCTTGAATGAGCCCGCAAAGCCTCGCGCTGTGCCCGACTCCCCACGCGCACAGGCTTTGCGGCCCTTTGAAGTCTATCTTACGGAACAGCGTGTCCTTGGTTGCTTGTTACTGTTTTGTGGAGGCTCCTTGAAATCACTGCCTGGTCCGAAGTATTCCTTAAGCTTGTTTTATTGGTGGGGCTTCACAATATGTCCATTGTTAATGCGCAGGAAACTCCACGTGCTATTACAAGACCTTGGGTCAATTAAATTACCTTGTTTGTAGCATGTTATCTAATAATTCCGTAGTTGTTTGGGGGTGTTTCCGATGTGCACATTATTCAGAGAAGCAGTGCGTGCTCAGTCGCTGTTTCCATCATGGCCCGAGAGCACCCTTCATCACTGTCGGGGTACAGAGAAAGACTATAATTATCAGCACACTAGGGCCAGCACAGAATTTAGGAAATATACAAATTACATTGCAATTTAACCATAAAGGAAAGGAATAAATATAAAATAAATGTTCATTTTTGTTCATTGTATCAGAGGAGATAGTTTGCTTCAAAATATTACTTCACATATGATAGTCTATAAAAGCATTCAAATATTTGGTGATGTTGATTCATTGCATGAGGTTCATTGATTTAATTTGACTTTTGGATTCTTGTACAATAATGATGTACTTTAATCCTGTGCAATTGTGTTTTTGTCCTTTGTATTTATGAAGTGTAGAACTGAAAAGATGCTCGCAGGTGTTCTTCAGACTGTCATAGATACTTTCATTACAGGGCATGGTGGAAGCACCACCCAGTAGTCATGTAAGACACTAATTACACTCCCTTTTAAAAAGTCATCAGCAAGAGGTAAAGGATGAAATGAAGAGGGAACATATAACAGATTTCCGATAAAATGTTTTTGCTGTGTGAATATCCATTTTCATCGTCAGCGCATCTAGTACAATGAGCTGCTCACTTATTTCTGAGTAGCAGTTGTTATTTTCTTTTTGCTGCATTATGTACATAATGGCAAAAATAGTAAGTCTAAGCTTTGGTGCACTTACAGATAAATGAGAAAACCCTCGAATGACCAGATGGGTTTATAGGCGGAGAATCACTTCAGATGGCTCAGTATTATCACTCATTTTTATGGGCAGCTATTTGACTGAAATTCTTTCACATCCACAGACTTTTACCCTTGTTTTTCTTTACCCATTTTGCTTTTAGCAATCCATTCTCCTTCCTGAAGACACATTTGTGCTGATGCCTGATGTCCTCCCTCTAAACAGCGTTGATATGCTTGAGAATGGAAGGATGGGATTGCTTGCCTTTCCCTTTTTGCCTACATGGTCATTTGCAGACCATTTTTTAGTCCTCCACTAAGATGAACAAAAGCTAAAGGTATTTTCTTCAGAAATATATGATCTTCCCTCTCGGTTTAAACATTCAACTCTTCTTATTTGCTGTCATCTAATAGCATCTTAGCTATGCTTTGTCAACATATATTTATTGGCAACTTTATGGTCACTTTTCACTCCATACCAAGTCCTTCCAAGTGGTTTCTTCTTGCATGTGGACAGCTGTCTTAGTTACTTACTTTCTCATTGCAGGGACAAAATGCCCCAAATGTAAAGTTACTCACTTAACAGTTTACCCCAAGTGTCAATCAGGCAGTGCATTTTATGTACTGACAATCCCAAGCATTTTTTGGGCAAGTATCAGTTCAACTAGTCCATTCTTGTATTGAATAAATTTGATAAAGGTGTTGTTTTGATATTTCCTGTTATATAAAAATAGTGAAGAATATGCAATTTTTAGTCATCCTGTATTTAAATAATTGGACTGGAATTATAGGAAGAGAGTTTTATGTTGCCTCTCAATTTGTGGAGGTTTCAGTCCATAGGCAGTTGGCTCCAAGGCAGGGTATCATGGTGAAGGTGAATCACTGAAGAGAAATAGTTCATAGCATGGCAAGCAGGAAGTAGTGTGCAGCTCATCTTCCTGTCCTGTTTTCTTTTTAAAACCTATTTTGGCTGTGAGCCTATTTTTTGATGTCACCAATACCCAGGGTGGGCCTTCCCATTATCCACACCCAGGATTATGCTAAACCAATCAGTGAACTAATTCAGTTTATCATAGGTGCATAATCCAGAATCACATACCCATGATCCATATACTTTCCATGAACACATGAGGCTTTGGGGGAGCATCTAGATATAAACCATAACATTCCACCCCATTATGCAAAGTGCATTTAGTCACCTCTAAGAGTTACCAAAGTGCTAACAGTTTCAGCATTTAAAAGAAACTCTTAGCTGTGAGTTTTTATACAAATAAACAGAAAGTTAAATACTTCCATTATTCAATGGCACAAGATAAACATTCCCATTCCAAAAGGTACAAATAGGAGGACAAAAAGGAATGAGACCAAAGCAAGATCAAAATCCAGCAGGCAAACAGTAAATCCATGTCCAGTATCTGGATCAATCTGTGGCAAGATGTGAATTCAAAAATGTTTGGGTGGCTCTGCCCCTATAGCACTGCCTGTGGTTGTATATTTCATGTCTTCTCTCTGGGGCTGGCTGTGCTCAGTCATTGTAGCTTTTCTCAGATGATCCACATTCCTGGTTTCTTCAGTCTTCTGGGGTATCCACTACATTTTTGGCTTCTCATACTTCCCTCTCAGGAGCACACTGCTTGGCCTTTCAGGCCTTCTTCTGAAATCTTGGTGGAAGCCTTCCTGACCCCACAACTCTTTCATTCTGTATGCACCTAAAATCATCATGTTGATGATGCAGAGGTCTGCTGCCATCTGGAGCACTAGCCAAGCTTCCTCCTCTCTTGGGCATAGGGGTCAAGTACGTGGATGGCTGAGCACTAGAAACCCAATCTTAAGAAACAGATTATCTAGGCCACTGCTGGTCTAGAACATGGTGCCTTGGGGCTATCTTTTCAAAGCAAAGTCTTTCTCCTTTACATTTTTCAGCAGCAAAAGTGTGGAGTTCTCTGGTTCTTGTGATGCCCTTAAGCTATCTTTTATGTTGTTCAGTTCTAAAACACTTGGCATTTTATTACTAATCTTCTCAGCAACCTAGTTCTCCTCTGTTCCATCTTTGCAGGCTACAGTTTTACTAGAGCTTTTTCTCTGGCCAAACACAAAACTTTTTAAAGCATTCTTCTGGGCACTTTGCTTTTGATTCTGAACATAGATCTGGGTGAAAGATCCCAAAAGGAGCCATGCCACTACGTTAATATTAGACTACTTTGAAATTCCTTCTACCCAATTATTTAGTCTGTAGCTCTTAATCCCAGTCTTCTGCAAAGTATCTGGCCATAATCAATAAATATATGGATAAACCTGCCAGAAAATAGCACACATGGCCTGGAATCCAATTTCCAATGCAATCCTTGTTCCCAACTGAATGCTTCTGAGCCTGGTCTTCAATGGCTGCATTTTTATCAGCATTCTATTTTCTGAGCTCTGAAAAAAATTCCCATCCAGTTTGGCTCACCTGTCTTAGTTACATTCTAATTACTAGGACAAAATACTTGACACAAAAGTTAAAAGAGAGAAGGTTTCTTTTACTCAGGTTGCAGTCTGTAATCAACTGCCTCCAAGGCAAGGTGCCATGGTGTAGGAGGAACAGTTCATGGTGTGGCAGGCAAGAAGCAGGGAACCTTCTTTTCCCTTTAGAGTCCATCCAGGATTGAAGTCTATTTGTTGGTGCCACCCCCACACAGGGTGGGGTCCTTTCCATGACCTAGGGGTTAGGATTAGCTATGCTAAACTTATCAGTGAAATAAACCAGCATCAGACACCATCATTCTGCCGCCTCCCAAAGCCCTTATAAGTACATGACGCCAGGAGGAGACATCAAGATATGAGCTGTAACAGTAATCTACCCACTTCCCATGTTCACAGGGTAACCAAATGTTCAGCCGTCTGTCACCAAAATTGGTTTCAAAGTTGTCTACTTGCCTCTTGCATGTTGCAGTCAGAATCAAGTTGTTGTTTCAAACATGACAACAATACCATTATCTTAAAATAATTTGTGAAATACTTTTCATGGAAGTAAACCTGTTATGACCTCATTTTTCTCAATGTTTTCCTCCTTTGTGGCTACTTTCAAATCTTTGCCTCTTATTTTTTTCTGAAACTACTCACAGTGACTACTGCACAGGTCTTATATTTCAATATCTCTACAGGTATGATCTCTTCTGCTGCATCTCCTTCAAACCTTCAAATGTGCATTTGTCTACAATTGTATGAAAACTCTCTTACTATTTTATAAATACTGCTTGTTCACTAACTCATTTTTATCATGAAAGCACAGCCCTTAAAGCAGAGCAATGACCATCACATTATTATCTTCAGTGTGTAGCTCATTGCCTGGTACCTGGTACAGATTCAAGTGGTAAGTTAGGGAATAATTAAAAAGATCTGGTTGAAGTTTCTTGCAAACCTCTTCAGAAAGTTTCTTCTGTAATTTTGAAGCTACTGAAGATAAGATTTTATTTTCTCTATCTGAGGAAAGGTAATTATAATTATTCCAAATGGCTTAAATGTCCCAAATTTTTTTACAGGGTAAATCTAATTGCCTGCAAATAAGAGATGTAAGTGGAAAGTTTTCATGTAGAAATTAGTACTATGTATACTTTAAGAATGACTCAGCTTCTTTCTTCATCTTCTTCATAAGCTCATTTGAAATAACACCATAGCTTGGTGCATTATAGTAATGTAGTGGAGGTGGCAATGGGAGAACAGGACACATTGTCCAGATGTCACAGTGTCCTCACTCTGAGGAGAGAGGCTTGTAGCAGAAACAGTAGTGTAGATAATGGCTTGCAAAAAATGTCAGAAAGAAAAGCTAGACATGTGAAGATATTAGGGGGAAGTTTTGCCCAAAAAGCTGATCATTAGTTCACCCTTTCTAGGAAACATTATAGTTTACTAGAATTTCAGGAATTCCTAGATTCTAGGAATTATTATAGTTTTTTTTTCAGTAGGCAAGCAAGTAAGCAACTGGTAAAATCTGCCAGAGAGCTGGGAGATATCAAGGGGATGCATAGATCACCTGAGACCATAGCAAGGAGCACAGCGGAGGACTTCCCTAGACCGTTATTTAGAGGTTACCATCAGCACTGGGTGTTCTCAGAGGATTCAAGGGCTGCAGAATCACTCTCCATCAGGGAGCATTCTGTGTGTCCCCTACCTTCGTGCTTAGAGTTCTGATCTTAAATATTTGATGTCCTAGAAGAATCAGGGTCTTTCTCTCCAGTGTACAAGTAGGAGTCTGATCAATTCCCCCAATCATGGCAAAACTGATGAAATGCATAAGTAGAGGGAAGGGCACCTAGGCAATTTAAATGGGAAAAGCATGCAGCATTTATTTCTACTACAAACAATTTTAAAAATTGTTTTTTAGAGGTTGAGCTTTTTACAATTGAAAGATGAAATCATACTATCATTGACTAATTTGTATTGTGCTTTTGAAAACTGCCAAAACATGCTGAGTTTGATTGCTTACTTGAAAGGTATACTTCTTGATGGAAAAAATTTACTTTTTGTGTTAAAAATTGTCATATTCACAATGTGGCATATGGTAATCAGACACTATCTTTACTCACATTTGGGCATATGCATCATTGTGCATGCTCTTCAGGCCCTATCCAAAACAGACACCGGAACCAGTAATAGAGAAACACCTGAGGGAAGTGTATGGGAGCCAGCAAGGTGGGCTGTCTGGCCAAGGGGAAGATCAGACTGAAGGAAGAGGCAAGAAAGGAAACTAGTCTGGGTGAAAGTGTGAGGAAGGTTTAGTGGAGGCACTGTTAGTACTGTAGTCAAAAGTCTGTTCTTTGCGGTGTCGCCTCCCAGGGAGAGAGTCTGCTTTCGTGGGGGTACCATGTCCAAGCATTGGTTCAGAGCCCCTGGGGAAGACAGACATCTGTCACAAATGCAGCTGGTGATCTCACGGCCCAGAGGCTGAGACCCTCGTCAACAGCAGAAGGTCTTGCAGGTTCATGTCTTTGTGCAGCCAATATAGCTCCCAGAGCAAGTAAACCTCACATGGAGTGTCAAATACTAAGTTGGGTTAAATGCAGTGTACCCAGCTGAGCAGCACACACCTGCAACACTAGAGCTGAGGGAGGCTGAGGCAGGGGATGGCAAGTTTGAGTCCCACCTGTGATTTAGCCATGACTTGTCTCAAAATAAAAAAAAATAAATAAAATGGGCTAGAGATGTGGCTCAGTGTGAAGGCCGTGGACACTCTCTAAGACTGCAAAAATAAAAAAGCACATTTATGTAAAGAAGCACACTGAGATTTTGAAGTTAACTTCAGCTGAGCATTTAGGTTTGTCTAATTCAGGCTGAACTGTAGTCTGTGTATTCATAATGCCTGCATATCACTGACACTGGGCTTTCTGTAGTAGAACATGTACTATTTATACTTTAATCTCAGCAGTCGATAAGGAATATTTGAAATATATTGTGAGAATATTGATATAATTTGCACTTAATGTAATTTTTCTAAGACATATAAATCATTTCAAAAACTATTTTTTGTTGAGTTCTCTAAGAAAGTTAACAGATACTTCAAGTATTGACAAAGACCATTATGTAGCTAATTAAATATTATGTAAAATTATATTAAGTTATTCATAGCTGGAGGTCACACAAAGCAGGTTTGCCTTGCTCTTCTCCATAATCAGCATAAAAATTCATCTTCTTCTGTTACGTCATTCATGCCTCCAAACTTAAAGACATGGTAGAGGACAGTGTAAGTTCCCTACTGACACACTCACCTTCCATCTACTTGCAAAGTTCTGCCTTTTGTTAAGACTCAGCCCTGCTATGCAGTACCCTTCAGTATTTTCCCATAGCTAGGAAAATGGTGCAGGAGCTGCAGGTGGGTTGCCCTGCTTCTTAGCCTGTGTTCTCAAAGCTTCTGATGATGGCACGGCAGCATTTGAAATATTATATTTTAGATCAGAGCATTTTTTCTTTGCATTTTTCTTGCTATCACTCTTTTGAAGACAAAGTAACACCTTAGAATTTATTCCATGGTTCACTCAGTGTAATCAATACCAAAAATTTTTGCAAAATGAATGTTATTTGAATAAAGCACCATGTTGGTTAACTAACCGCAGTGAAGTTCATCTTTAGGCAGTGCATAGAGTGGAGGTAGATAGATAACCAACATCCACCAGTTTTACAGCGCAGATAACACTAATCATGCACACAGATACAGGCACGAACTAGGAGATGGTACATTCCCCCCACACACACACGTTTTGGCTTAGAACCTTCAAAAGTGAAGAGTGCTATTTGTTACTCCTGTGTACCAATTGAGGAATGGGAAATAATTCTCCACAGTAGCTTTAAACTCTGTCCTCGACTACTTCCAGAGAGAGAGAGAGTTTCAGGCTCTTCAGTAAGCCAGCCCCATGAGTGCATGTGTATCCTTTCATCCCCCTGGGTTTCAAGGTTTTGATCTTTCTGTGAAATGGAGGGATCAGAACAGACCCACTC
>PVJX010043946.1:0-13429 GCA_004027295.1 Dolichotis patagonum
TCATGCACTGACACTGACTCATAAATACACAGCTCTGCCTCACAAGGTATACGAGCAATTTTAAAATCAATTTGGTATTTGACAGAGAGACATTGCAGTTCCCACAGGAAAGCAATGACATGCTGAGGCCACTTAGTGTGAATAAAATTTTGACAGCAGCATTTTGCTGAAGTTGGAGGTTCTGTGGCTTTTTTTCTTAAAAGACCACTTTTAAAAAGCGTGATAATGGTCTAAACCTAGAAGTTAAAATAGCAAAATCTATTGTCTTAAGCTCAGCAAAAAGGAAGTTCATGATGGTTTCTTTTTTAAGACAATGATAAAATTAAATTCTTATCAGATATCCAAAATTAGGATACAAAGGCAGTGATTCAAAATTTGCTACCAGAGCTTTGGAATAGATATAATGACCACTACCCTTAAATTTAGCTGAGATAAAAAGCTCCAGGACACAGCATGTATCAAACAGCAAATTTAATACAGCCTTTCTGGCATCATCACCTTTAGCACTTAATATATATTAAATTATGAATCTATATTGATGTATTTCATTATATATATATATATATAATCTCATCTACAGATGAACATTTAAATTTAAATCATTACCTACATATATCATAATCAATATTATAAGTGATAGCATTAATCCGCTGTTGTACCCATACCTAATTTAGTAAAGTATGAAGGGTAAATTCCTTTATATTCATCAGTGTATATCAGTGTACAGTGCAATGACACTGTGAGAGTAAAAACTTCCTGGAGAAGTCTTTTAAATCCTTGGTGTTTATTCTATATGATGCTGGGGTTTGTATTTAGATCCCCACCCCGCCACAAGGTTCGTGTGCTTCACAAATTTTTGTGTTTTCAAAAATTGAGCCTTTTGGGAGGCAACTAGACTGCGGAAGTTTGATTATGAAGTGTTAGAATTTAGCTAAATGTGATGCTGATAGGTGGTTGGAGAAGGTAGGTCAGTGTGGGTGTGGCCTGGAAGGGCGTCTTTTCTGCAGCCCCATTTCTCTCCACTTTTTGTCTGTCATGCCATGTGCAACGCTTCTGTGAAATGCCCCTCTGCCATGCTAGCCTGGCTTGGAGGCAGCAGACTATGGAGTGAAACTTTTATAAACAGTGAGTCAAAATAAATTTTTCTTCCTTTTGGTTACGAGTGTTTGACATTACATCACAGCACTGAGAAAGGAAGGAAGGAAGATTTTGGTACCAGAGAAGCTGGGTTGTTGTTATGACTATATAACCATATGGTTCAGGCACTTTTGGAACTAGGTGGTGGGAGGAATTTGGAAACGTAAGGAGGAGCTGATTGGAGAAGCGGCTCTAGAATACACAAGCCAAGCTGGGTGGGAGACTGGGCTTTCCATTCAAATCCCCAAAGGCCAGAATACTGATAAAAACACAATCTGAAAAGACTGGGCTCAGAAGGTGTCAATGGGAAATAAGTGTTTCACTTACAGTTGGATTCCAGGCTGTGCATGTTATGCTCTGATAGAAAATTTATCTCCCTTTTGTTCACATGTGGAGACCTGGTGGAAAACTGAGCTTAATGAAAGTGAGCTAAATAACCTGGGGGAAGAAATTTCATGGCCACATTCAGACAATGTCATGGGTACCGAGGGGACCATTCACCCAGATCTACCTTGAAAATTAAGAGCAAAAGACACTCCTGGATAATTTAGAAAGCTTTGACTATGTCCAGAAAAGGAAGCCCCACTAAAGTAGAATCTTACAATGATGGAGTAGAGGTGTGCTCGGCTGCTTGAATGATCAGCAATAAACAGAAGCCAAGTACTTTGTATCTGGGGAACACGAAGGTGCCTCACGGGCATGGTAGGAATCTGAAAGACCCCACCTTAGTGTATTCAAGCTTGGAAAAATGAACGATTTGCTTGGAGCGACAGCACTGAGCTCCAGTGTAGTAGAGTTTAGGGAATGAAAACCGATTCTCCAGAGTTCTCTTCACTGTGCCCAGCCCTTTAGTCACGTAGAGGCCTCTGTAACACATAGCAACATGCACATGGGCTTGGCTGCTGCTCAGACTGGTGTCAGACCTTCATGCCATCTATGTAGTGCTGCTTTTACAGGAATGCAGAGTGCAAGAGACACTGTGTCTGCGGGCTTCTACCCGGATTTAAGGAAAAGGTCTTGATGGCCAGGCAGTGTCCCTGAAGAGCAATGTGTGAAGCTGTGAAGATGTAAGTACAGTAGAGACCTGGGGAAGTCAGAGAAGCCTAGAAAATGGAACTTCTCAAGAGAGCCACAGTGTGTGAGCAATGTCAGCCCAAGAGAGAAGCCATAAGAGCTGTAACCACTGGTAGGGCCATAGAGGCAGGACCACCCAAACCCTTGAGAGTTCACAATTCATCACAATTTGTCTAGGGTTCTAGAGACAGATTTACAGGTTTTAATGTCTTTTCAGCTAGGTTTTGATCTTTCTTTAGTATTATTTATTTTTAATCTATTTCTCCCTTTTGAAATGGGAATGTTTATTTTATGCCTTAGTATTTAAGTTTCTCTTTGATTTTTTACAAGGTTTTGCAGCTAACAGTTTGCCTTAAATACAGAGATTTTTGGGCTTGGATTCTTCAGGAAAGCTGGAACTGTTAGGGTGGGACAACTATTAGAGATGGACTAAATGTATCTTGCATGAAGAGATGCATAGGAGTATTTTGGCAATAAGGAAAGAATGTTGTCCTTTGTACCTAGATGTCCTCTTAAAGGCACATGTACCCATAAGCGGGCTTTTGGCAGGGATTAGATTAAGACATATTATTCATTGGTCGATTAGTGCACGAGGAGTTTGGAGCTAGACTGATGGAACGTGAAGCACTTTCAGAAGTTGCGGCTCAGTGGGGGCAAGGCATGGAAGAAAGGGCTCAAACTCAGGCATATAATGTTTGGTAGAATCGTCATTTTTATTAAGCCTTCCAATCAATAAACATGGAATGACTTTCTATATACTAAACTCATTTTTCATTCTCTCTGTTTTATAGATTTTAGCATTCAATTTTTTTCTTTTCTTGCTGTATTTATTCCTCATTATTTTATGTCAAAGATATATATTTATATTTTGTACATATTTCCATTATATTTTATTCCATTTATATTTTATATTTATTTCATATTTTAGATGACAGTAGTTATATCTTTTAAATTATATTTTCAAAAAATTGTTATAAGTATATTGAAATATAACTGATTTTTGTTCTATTCTTATATCCTGCCACTACTAAATTCTTTGTGGCTCTAATTGTTTGCTTATGGATTATTTAAAGTACATTGGATTATTTAAAATATGGATTTTTAAAATATAGATTATTTAAAAAAATTATTTAAAATGTCATGTTTTCTACAAATGGTAGATGTCAGATCAAAGATAAAAGGTGCTCAGAATTCTACAAGAATAATGTCTTCTTTGCATCCCATGGGAGACACTCCAAGGCCCCACCCACACGGGCTGCTTTTCCTGTGCCAATGGAGTGATATACACAGCACTGCTCAAGGGCAGATAGGAACGTGACAAGCTCTCCTTTATTTACTGTGAACCTTACTTTACTTTTCATAATTCTGCCAGTGCCTCTGGGGGGGTGCTGGCCCATAAAACTGCCAATTCTCCATTTTTACTGACATGTTTTCTTTGTTTGATTTTTGGTGACAATAAAAATCATTAGATAGAATTGAATGAAAAAAGATGTTTTCATTGTATCCTTTAAAACAAAAAAAAAAATAGTTCTATGAAAGAAAGCTAACAGAGTAACCCCACTAAATCATCATATAGATGGCAAAGAGTTCTGTGAATCGCAAAAGCCAAATGCAAATTTGTCAAAAGGGCTCTGTTGTCACAATCACTGAGACAAAACTTTGCGTCTATTGTACAAATATTGGAATCTTAAGAATTTGGAATCTTTTAAAAACCCTAAGCCTGAAATTATTTGTTTAGAATTGGGTGATTGAATCTTACAGTAACAAGATGGAGGATAGGAGGAGTGGAGTTAATATATGTACACAGTAACATATTACCCTAGTGAATGTAACTGAAAGTATATTCTTCTACCATTTTGATCTCAAGAATTGTAGTCTAGTGTACAATTAAATTACAAAGGCAGAGGTACATTTATCTTTACTTTCATTCAGTGCCTCAAAGCTCATCCCAAAATCACAACAGCGATGGTGCAGACTTGCAGCATTCTCATCATCTACCCCGAAATAATCATTTTTAATAAGACAAAGTATAGTAACTATTACTGAACCCAAGTAGAAAGTTATTTATACAGTTTGAAAAAGATCATTTTCTTTCAATTTTGTTTCCTAAATTTGTTAAAAAATGCTCATGTTAATTTCAAATGTGTTTGTTATCAAATACAAGCTTCTGTTCCTAATGTACTTTTTAAAAATATTCAAATAGAAAATGTAGTTTTATACAATGGTTGAGGGAGTGGAAAATGAATTAGGAATGCAGTGTTAACCTTTATTCTTAATTTCCCTTCAGAATATCCAGAATTAACATTTGAAATTTGCTGCATTATTCATGCTTTTCTCATACTACTTATTTATTATTCCAGTTTTTTTTAATTCATTATCATACATTATTTTGGAGATGTTACTACTTCTACACATGGGGCCTAGTAAATGTATTCTTCTTCACTTTTAAGGGTGTTTCTGTTTATGCTTACAATTCTGAGAGAAAATGCTTTTTCTTTATCTTTCAGAATAAATCAAGAATTTCAGTTTTCATCTTTTTAAGCTACAGATCTATTACAGAAAAGGACATGCATAAATTTCATGATATTCAGGTTCAATATTTCATATGCATATCTTTCCACTCTATATTCAAAGCATATAGCTCAAAAAGTAACTAAGGAAAAATTAAGATTATATTCAGTTTTACTTTGATTGTTTATGTCTTACTATACTCTTTGTATTTAGAATCATATTCCTAGCCACCTGTCCTCAGTAACGACTATTGACAAGACAATCAGTGTCACTTGTTTCCAGAAACCAAAGTACCAGAAATATTCTGTAATTCTTCTGAACAGTAAATTATTTTAGAGAATTTAAATTCTAGCTCTTATTTCTTTTTATTTATGCATTTCAGACATAATTTTAAATAATTAAAATGCACGCATTTAGATCAAGTAATAATTTTTCTGGCAATCTTATACTAGAAGCTAATTGACTGCATTAAAATACAAGTGCAACAATAACCTGAGTAACCTTCTGTGTGGACAGGAAAGTAAACACCATGAGTCTTAGGTGGCTTTTACAAACGAGAAGCACAGAATCTTTATCCTTGTGTTACAGATATAGTACACATTCTTTTGTGGTCAACTTTCATTTTAAATATCAAAGGACAGAAACTTTTTGTAAAGACAGTTTTTTGTTTGTTTGCTTGTTGTATTTGTTTACTGCCCTCACAAGTGACACAATGATATGACTGTTTCTTCAAGTGGAAAGGAATCGATTACAACTGGGTTATATAAACTGAGTCTTTAAAATAGTAGTCTGGGTAAACTTAGCTCTTTCCTTAATTATAAAGTTTATGATACCTCAGATGTCAGATGGAGACTTATATATAAGAAAATCAAACAAAATCTAAAGTAAACCAACGAAGGACTCCCAGCTTGGCTTGGAAAGCCATACTAAGAGATACATGAGTAGAGGAATATTTTTCTTTTTTCTAAACTCTTTCACCCCTCTTGGCATTGCCAGGTGTGACAAATCACTATCTGGAGCTTCTTCATCTCTAGTCGAAAACGACACTCGGCTTTTAGAGTGTATGAATTATGTGCAGTTGGTTCTCTTCCCATGAGGATATCTTTTCTTAATTTCCACACAAAGTGTTCCCCTTCACATTGGGGTTATGGTAGGGTAAAGAGAGAAATTCTCAAAGGAATGCCCAAAGGCCAAGACCAAAATCTTTCTAGCAGAGCACTGATTCTTGAGTGCTAGGAGATAAGCAGAACACTAGGCTGTCAAAATTCAAGACTGCGTTTTCTCTAACTCATGGCATCATCGCCAATTATCTAATCTCAAAAGTTTTACTATTGTTTCTAACACTTATTAAGATACATGTAGTATAAGGAAGAAGAAAGAGGATAAAACGCAGTCTCTATAAAAGAAGTCACAAAGAGGTGAAGTAGAACTACAGAAGGAGAAAGATAATTTCAGAATTTATTATGACATTTATTACGAAGTTATTGAATACGCTTAGAGAATTTTACACAGAGATAATACTGGAAAAACCTAACTTGGATCAAGAAGTGCTAAGAAAAGGAAAACACCAAAGAAATAATTAGAAAATGTCACTAGAAATAAGAGAAAGTGTAACACCACCTTTGACAATGAGAAGGCTCTGAAAAGAAAAAACAACGTGCAAGGGAAATAGATAACATATTTTCAACTGGATGCAAAGAGATAATAAAGTCTATTTTTAAAATATTCAAGAAAATATTTTCTTGCTATAATTTCCTAACCATTGTTGTAATATTTTAAAAAAGAATTAATAGTTTTTTCTCTACACATATAAAGTTTATAAGAAGACCACCTGAAAATAATTTAATGAAGCAGTCCAGTAAAAACAAATGCAACTCTGAAGAACACAATGACTCATACATAAAGAATTATTACATCGATGTAGTAAATTTAGTTTTTGTAAAAATGAGTGGCTACATAAGGGAAATGATACCAGCATTACATGGAAAGTGCAGAGAAAAAGAGACCAAAATGTGTCACAGTATTTGCTTCTTTTGGAGTATTTGGCTTCAGTGAGACTTGTATGCAACCATGGAAAGCTGAGATAAAGAAATGCAACTGTACACCTAAGATCAAGGACCCTGAAGGAGGAGCTGACAGATGAGGATTTAGTATGAAGAGTAGGGGAGGGAAAGGCCTATCACCTGAGCCTCAGTGGGGGTTGTAGTAATAGCAATAATCTCCCTTCTCTGAATTTCCCCCCAGAAACAGACCCCCTGGAGTATCTGCTTCTTGAATCTCTGTGGAGAAAGCGATCCACATATTGCAGTGGATGAATTGTAGCACCGAGAAATCCATGAAGGAAACAGTTTACTAATCAGCTCTTGGGTGCAGTGAGTTGACAGGTCCCAACTGAAGAGGTTTTGGGGATTTTTTGCTTGCTTTTGTTTATTTTCAGCATTGACTTATTTGAATTCTTCAAGAGTCAATGTATAGAACATAAAACCTTGTTTTTAAACATTCTATTAAAACCAAAAGTGACTTGTTCTTATGGTTTCTTCATCTGTTTTTGTGCAGGCTGTTGAATGTTCCCTCATAACTTCATGTATTTTCTTTAAATTGAAATAAGAAATTATATTTGTTTATTGAATAAAATGGCTTCCCTGTATGAAGACAATTTACAACAGTTAATATTGTTGGATATTTTCATGTATCTATTGGCATGGACTTTTGTCTTTTCTCCCGCGTTGTGTTGATGTGGAGAGTCATCTTTGTGTATGTTGTCCTATCCTCATATGCCAGGGATGAGTTCCATTGTCATTGTGAATGATCTTCTTAAGATTTAAGTTTACTAACCTTCTGTTGAGGATTTTGGCCTCTATGTTCGTCAGGAAAATTACCCTGTGGCTATTTTGTTGTTTTGTTTTGTCTTATTTGTTGTATAGTAATGACCTTGTCTAGTCAGGAAAATATTAGCCTGTGAATTTAAAAGTGCTCCCTATTCTTCAAATTGTTGAGCATTCTAAAAATGATTACTGTTATTTCTTCTTTAAACGTTTGTTGGAACACAGCAGCAAATGCAAGAGCTCTCAGACTTTACTTTGATGGGAAGGTTGTTATTAATGATTCATTTCTCTTGCTCTATTTTGATCTGTTTGGACATTTTTTTCTTCATGATGCATTCTGGATGGTTGGTATGTGTCCTGGAATGAACCCATTTCTTTTGAACTTTCAAAACTATTTATACACTTTTTTCTCAGTAAATTCTTAGGACCTTATTAATTTCTGTTATATAAGTTGTAATGTCCTTTTAATTTTTAATTTAATTATTGAGTCTTCCTTATTTTTCCACAGCTAGTCTAGCTAATGGTTCACACATTTTTTATTAGCAAAAACCCAACTCTTTCATTGATCTTTTGGATTCCCTTAGGGAAATAAACTATTTGTACTGAAAAAATTTAGATTTTTCCCATAATAGTACATTTTAGTTATTCAAAAATCAAACAAAATAATAATTTGCTGAAGGATTATTTACCATTAAAGTTAGAAGATTAAATATCAGAACTTCTTACAAATTGTTCTAGTTCCTATCATGTTTATTTTCTGTGGAAATGGATAATATATGGTTCCACAATACAATTTTCACACAGCCTGCCAAAATATATAGAAATAAAATATAGTTTGAAACATATATTAAGAAAGAACAGGCAATTCACTCAGAAATGTAAAATTTTTGCTTGAAACAAGTGAACAAGAACCTCAGATTATGGAGAAATGTAAATTGAATAGCATACTTTTCAAGATAACAGTGAACTTTCTTATTTGTTGTCAAGCTGATATAACACTCATAATTAATGTATTGGAACATTCATGACATAATGTATGCACATGTCTGTTAGTACTTTTAACTATCTTAATGAAAAAATAAATTATGCATCTGAAACAGGATGTTTAAAAAACCAGTTAGAAATTAAAAGTAGATATTAAAAAAATTAATGAATGACATATACAAAAACAGTAAACTTCACATGTAATTTAAAAGCTTGTCCATAGGGAAAATCAATACTGAATCATAGTTCTTGTTGAGGAGAGTGAGAGTATATTGAATAGAAGTAGCATGAGACAAATAACAACCAAAATATAAGAAATTTTTTTAAAAAAAGAAAATTTAACATTGTAAAATTCTATACAAATGAGTATGTAAATGTGACCTAAATTTTAAATTATGAGATCTGAACTAATATTGTTTAGACAATATTTCATGCCTATATGTTGTATTCTGAGTCACTACTTTCAAGATAATAATATGTGACATGTTGATTATTGTTATTCATCTATTATCCTATTTTGAACTTTTATGTTTGATCTTTAAAAATAAAAATAAATAAGACTTAACATGTCACAGAGAAGTCTAAGCAAACTGATATCTTTTCATGGAAAAGAATCAGTTTTAGTGCATGTCCCAAATTATCAGATTCAGACAGTTCCACAAAGAAATTTTTCAAAATCTTAAACAAATGACTTCAAACTTTTGATAATATTCTGTCACACAAAAAGTGAAGAAAATGTCATTCTAATGAAACTAACAAAACATAAGTAACACACCATTTAAACCTGGAGCCAAAAGAAAAATATTACAACCAATCACATTGAGAAATACTAAGGAATTTCAAATATACTCACAGGTGTCATTGTTATAATCCTGAGACTGCAATGTCTTATCAAATAACAATATACAATATAAAATACCCCAATAGAATTAATTGTAAGAATGTATATTTATCACAAAATTTTACATATTATTAATTTATTCATAGTTTCTTTGTTTCTAAGGTGAAATACCTCTATATGAGGAAAATGGAAAATAATGCAGAAATGAATGTGTGTGAATATAATAACTTTTAAGAATATAAGCCTGCATAAATCATATTGATTCAATCCTTTTCCTGATAGTCATTCTTAAAAGAAATTCAGCTCTGTCATTTGCTTGTACTTTCCCAAATGATAGCCAAGCCTGTTGTTCTGCAAGTGACATCCCTCCACAGACCAATTTCAGCTGCTGGACCCATACAAGATAGTCACGACCGGGCTGGGGAATAGAAGACTAATAGGAGGGCACCGACCTACCTAAGAGACCCGAAGATGCCAACGGAAATCATGACAGATTATCAGTTGGAGGATCGTGTTTGGCCACCACCGTGAGGGCTTTTCCATTGACAAAATGATGACCTTAAAACAAACGTAGCAAGTCAACATTACAACCTGGCCAGAGATTTAGCTCAGCGGCATAAGCACCTGCCTTGCAAGCACATGGTTGTGAGTTCGATCCAAGTACCAAAACAAACAAACAAACAAAAAAAAAACATTAACACCTGTAAGAAATCAATCTCAGAATGTGACAAAATAAGCACAATATTTTTCAGTTATAGCATGGTGACAGCTAGGTGCTATATATTATATATGTACTATGTAAAATGTATGCTGTATAAATGTACTCCTCATAGACTGACCTTTCTAATCTATAAAATGTTCCTAAATTTTGAAAAGAAAAAAGTGAATGTAAAAGTGACATTAAAAAAGTGTTTATAAATATGTATGTATATATCTATATTTCTAATTGAGGGAACTACAGACCAACACATTTTAGGTCCAGGCTATAAAAATGACTGTCAGCGCATCACAGAATCAATCAGTCCTCAGAGGGACCTGCTCTCTCTACCATTATATTCAGAACGGAAATAAATAAGTTCTAACTCGTCACCCACAATGACCCAGTCTTGATCATACTTCAGAGATGAGGAAGTAGTTGACCAAAGAGTGTGAAATCTTCCGCATATTTCACTCCCATGAAAGATTACAGTTGCCTGACCTACTGCTAGAATTCACAAGATGAAGGAACACGCATTCCTGTTAGCACTGCCTCAGGAAGCCCAAACACTGTTTCAACCTTACTTTATTGTTTCAGTCTCCTATGGTGTGCCTATTAGACCAAAAGTTAAAAATTGGATTGAGCTATTGACTGATCCAATCACTGCCTGGTCACTCTATATTAAATCTTCATAAAGCTCTTCCATATATAAATTGTGTATTTAAAATCTGATTTGATAATTTCAAATTTTCTTCAAATGTAATACAACTACTCATTTAACAAATGAAAAAATAACAAATTATCAAATGAAAAATATATTTCAGTGCTTCTCCAAAGGATGATGAAATTTCACTAATTAAATGACAATAAACATAAATGAATACTATAATTACTAAATATTGTGACTATCCCATTTTGTTACTCTTTTGTCTATTGGAACAAAGGATTTTAATCTCCAGCTGTTATAAAATTCAAATATATTTCAGCAACTTTAATTTTGTTTATATTTGCCTGAGTATGCATGTTCTGATTCATGAAGAAACATAAAATTCGTTATTACAAACAATTCTTTGTGGTTTCTTTTCAATTTTTTTGTGATTATACCTTTCAGTGTTAAAATTACTGAAGAGTTTACTTACTTTCTACAGAAAAATGCATCTACCATTCATCTATCTTTGGATAAAATTATTTTTCAATTTACTTATTCATCACTAATTCTGAAGTACTTGTTTCTGTATCTCATGGAAACCTGAGTTTCTACTACCAGACTTTCTACTTTTCTATTTTTTCATCAGAGATATTCCTGTAGATTTTATATGTGAAGCAGTGCAAAACATTTTCATCTGCCACATTTTTCATACTGCAGGGTCATTTGCAAGTCCAAGGAAGTTTAGCTAAAAACCCTGTTTGTAGGATATTAAAGCCACTATGGCAGATTAGATTAGCATTTTTCATTTACCCCTTCTATCATGCTTCCTTAGAGAAACTTGGCAGAGTTTATCCTCATGAATTAGTGCTTGGATCAGTATTAGGAATTATTTGTTCAGTGAAATTGGTAAAAAAAAACAGTTTCAATCATGCTAATTCTCAGTTAGGAGCTTCAGCTGCTGCTCTACTTACTTCTGCCTAAGAAGGCCCAGTAACTCCTAACCCAAAGGGAATTTGTAGATATGTAGAGCACATTTCAACTTAGTGAGTAGTATACAGACAAGGCCAGTTGATTGTAGACCTGAAATGACTGTGGTACCTAACCTACAGACAAGAGAGAGAAAGAAAATAAAATGTTCCTATAGTATTTTGGATTTTAGCAAAATTGATATGCAAATGCCATCATGTATTATACTAGTTCTTACTGCTAAAGAGAAATTTGGCAGGAATAGTTTTTCTGTGTGTACTATACATATCTTGTTATAAAATGATTAATAGATATCTTAAATGCATACTAGAAAGGTTTAATATTTAAGAAATATTCAATGCCATAAGGTAAAAGGGAGAGAAATTAAATTCACAATGATAATTATTTCTCCAACAAGGTTGGATCACTTTCCCAAGAACATAGTGTTAGGGATAACAAATTTATGCACATAATGTTGATATATAAATTGCCACTTTCTCTCAGTGGTGAAATCAGTTATTTTTTGGTCTGTTACAAACAGAACTGCTGAACAATAGAAATGTGCTTAATTACGAAGACACAAATGACTAAGGATAGTGTTGAAAAGCTGATTTTTCCATAAATCTTTTTTTTTTAATGGGAAAAGGCTAGCAACTTGTATTTTTAAAATGGAAATCTCTGGGTCAAATTAAAACTGTGCCTGAAACATTTCCAATGAAATTTGAATTTTTGCTTGATAAATGTATTATTAGATTTTTTTGCATTTTTGTAACAAATTTACTTGCAAAATTAATTCATTAATATAAGTCACTATACACTTCTCTCAATTTGTGGAAATTCTTATATGGTTGGATATGTTGCTTGAGTAAAATTTTCTTAAGAAAGATTTGAGGAAGCACACAAAGAATTTGGTAAATTTCAAGGCAGAATGATACTGCTAATTTCAGGCTATGCAGCCTAATATCCAGGGTGCTAATTAGGCTGAGCATACGATATATGAAGCAGCACCGTTTGGCAACCTCAGTCTGGTGAGCCATGG
Source organism: Dolichotis patagonum (assembly GCA_004027295.1). NCBI lineage: Eukaryota > Metazoa > Chordata > Mammalia > Rodentia > Caviidae > Dolichotis > Dolichotis patagonum. The sequence goes on from PVJX010043946.1 coordinate 12,724, forward strand.
TCATTGCACTCTACTCCATGTTTGTTACCATTCAAGACAAACTACTTGATTAGAAGCATCTGTATATAGGAAGATATAGCCCTGGGAAAAACGCAAGCATCAACAAGCCATTAAAAAATCTGTGTATAATGGAAATAGTTATAACACAGAGTCTTGGTGAAGTAAGTTCCAATTTCACCAGAAACAAAATGAATGTGCCGCTGTGAATTTAATAATCCCAAAGGGAAAAATGAATGGTCTGACAGAAAGTCACTATGTCCCAGAAGAACCTGTTAATTGTTTTTTAATCTCCATGGCCTACTACATCTAATTTATTAAAATGAATTCACTCCATAAGAAGTAGCTGGTAATCAAGGACACTAAAGGGTCTGAAAATTTTTTAACAGTTACAGCTAAGAATTCATTATTCGCACATTGCAGCCATACCTTACTACACTACACAGTAGTGATAACTTTGCATGTTATTTAGAATGTGAATAGGTAAGTATAATGTGCTGAATCTTCTTTCTTATGCTGTTTTTGTACATGACTCAGATGAGCACTTTCTGTTAGGATTCTGCCCTTATCCTTATTAGCACAAAGAAGAACGCTTTAGTTTACCAACAGGGCATGTTCTTTATGAAACAAGTTTATAATTAGATGTCTTATTTATTCTGCACTCTGCAATAGCAGACAGAGAATCAGCAGGGTTGAATTTGGAAGAAAT
>PVJX010043947.1:0-13422 GCA_004027295.1 Dolichotis patagonum
AGGACTTCTGAGTAGAAATGGAAGGGATGCCATATTTAGCTTCATATGAAGGAGATGTTATCTAACAACTGGAGCTCCCCAGAATTGAAGTAGGTGACCTTTCTTTAAAGTAAGTGAGTTTCTTATCTTGGAAGATACGAAGCAGAGGTTGAATGGCCTTCTAGCAACACTAGATCCCATAAGGCTGGTACCAGATAGCATCACAGTAAAAATAACTCAGAGGTTGTTTCCAGTACAACTTTCACAAAACTCCAAAATTAGGTAAGGAAACCTAGCAAAATTATAGTAATGTGTCCATTCAGCTACTTATAAATGTTCTGGACAGTTCATTAGTTTGGTTATTCAGTGTGTCTGTGCTTCATTTTCAGGTACTATTTTCCAACCTATGAAAATGACACTCTATTGTGTACACTCTCTGACAGTGAAAGTGACCTGACAGCTCAGGAGCGTAATGAACATGTCCCCATCATCAGTGAAGACACATCTAAACTGCATGCTTTGAAACAAAGCAGTATTTTGAACCAGTTGCTACTCCAAGAGTCCTTGAAAAACTAGAAGAAACTGAAGTGACTTTTCATGATTTTCTGAGACAGACACAGAAGAACAGTTTATGACCATCAGCAAAGTATTAGTCCTTAGTAAATAAAATTGCGAAAGAAGCCACAAAAGAAAAGGAAACTGGTCAAAGACCTGGATATTGCACAAACTGAACACTATTTTCACACAAGAACCAGCCAACCTGGCGTGGTGGCACATGCCTGTGATCCCAGCACTTGAGAGGCTGAGGCAGGAGGTTTGTTTCAAGTTCAAGACCAGCCTTGGCTACAAGGTGAGCTCAAGACCATCCTGAACTGCCTAGTGAGACCCTGTCTCAAAAAGACAAAAAAAAAAAAAAAAAAAAAAAAAAAAAAGAACCAGCCACACACCTGTAACCCAGCACTCAAGAGGCTAAGAACTATGAGCTTGAGGGTCTGGGCTCCAAAGGGAGTTCAAGGCCAGCCTGATGAACAGAGTGAAACCCTGTTTCTAAAAGAAAAAAAAGAACCAGCCACTGGGCATAGTGGTGCATGCTTATAATCCCAATACTTAGAAGGCCAAAGCAGAAAGATCACCAGAGTTCAAGGCCACCTTGGGCTGTATAATGAGTTCGAGGCCAGCCTGAACTGCATAATGAACCCTGTCTCCAAAAAAAAAATCTAAAACAATAAATAAAAGAAACTGGTTATATTTTTATTATTGCTTTCTCTCTGGAGTTACCAAATGTTTTTAGGAAAGACACACTGAAGTGTTTGTGGCTAGAGGAACAAAGTGTTCACTACCTACTCCAAAGACTAATCTAGATAATATAGAGATAGTGGTAAGAGTAAATGTGGTAAGACATGAATGAGTGAAGTGTTCATGGGAATTCTTAGTAGTATGTCAACTTTTCTGTCAAAAAGGAAAAGACTTTCAAAATGAAAAGACTTTCAGAATGTCTTTTTATAGTTGGTTGAATTAAGTTCCAGGAGAGATCTGTAGATTGCATTTGATTGTTTTGATCCTGAAAGATCTCATCCACCACAGTTCACATGCCACTTACTTGTTAAGGAAATTATCCTTTGTCTCACTTTCTGAATTTTGATAATTGAACCTTGTATCATTTAACATGTTCCTGCTTTACCAGTTTTTCCTGCAAAAACTGATAGATTTAGAAGCTTCATGAAATTTGGCAGCAAACTTTTTTTTTTTTTGCAGCCAAGCATGATGGTGTATATACCTGGGATACCAGCACTCAGGAGGCCGAGGAAAGAGGACCACAAGTGCAGGGTCTGCCTAGGCTACACAGTTCAGGGCCAGCCAGCATTACGTGGTGAAACTGTCTCCCAGAAAATGTTTTTGCAAGAATGCTTTTGTGTGGTTCCTGTTGTGTTGTATCGAGGACATAACATCTGATGCACCGCTTTTGGAATTGACAAAATTGTTCAGTGCATTGGAGTGAAGTGATATGCACCTGTAGTCAGATTACTCAGAAGGCTGGAACAAATGGATTGAGCCCAAGTTTGGAGCCAACCTGGGCAACATAGCAAGACCCCATCTAAATAAAACAAAATAAAAATAATGGAAGAGAAAGAAATGCTCATTGCATCCGTTATTGTCTATAATTGTAAAAACTGGTAATTATTACTTAATCTGTTATTTTTTTAAAGGATGTAAAATGAGGGTTTTTGACATTCTTACAGGTTTTTTATACAGTGTGTGTGTTATACTGCTCTAAAATCTGAGGTTCCAATTTTCAGCACATTAGAACTAATCTTGGAATCACATGGCCTCTCCCCAGAATAAACAGTAAATGTGTTTTCAGTCCCTCCAGGTGTTGCTAAATTGACCAGATTTGTAAATCACATTGGCTCTGTCTGTAGCTTTAGATTTTCAGGTCTCTAGCTCTGAAGACACCAGGAAAGCTTTTCTTGAAAACCAATCAAAGAAATGAGTCCCTTTATTATAACGAATGCCTAACTAAAAGTCAGGTTAAATTGTTTTAAAGCTAAAGGTTTAAAAGGTAATGTCCTGTACTTAGAACAGTCTCTAACGATTAGATTTGTTCAGGAAATCAAGGAATATCAGAGTGTCTTCTCCACTGCTCCTTAGTTCATCTAAAAATAGGAACAATGGAAGAATGTAACAAAGTAAACCAAGAATAACAAGCAGGAGAAAGATTTTGGAGAGAAAGTTGACACCTTACAAAAGAATGAGATTCTAAAGGGAGAGTGAGGTTGAAGGACAGACTAGTCAAAGGGAAAAGATGGTTTACTTGTGGCTTTATTCACATAAGAGATTATTATTTTGAGAGTGTGTGTGTTCAGGGATTTCTTTTAGGACAGAAAAGGCAATTTGGAACAAATAGAATATAAGAACAGAAGCAAATTGTCAGCGAAAGTTTAAACTTGCTCTCCCCATAGATTAAGACCATGGGCCATGCTGCCAAACTACTCCAAGACTCCTTAGTGAGAACCACAGTTTACATCTTATAGGCTGGGACAGAGACACCCAGTGTTCTTTGACAATCTGGCTGATCTGAGAGGGAACAATTAGTCAAAAGAAAGTAAACTGCACAAGGAATTACTCAGTGAGTTTTCAGATGTCACTCAAATTACAGCTAATACCACCAGTGCTACTATATCCCAAGAAACATGCCTGAGAAATTTTTAGAATTAAGACTTGAAAATAATAAGAAAAGTAAAATATAGTAAGACAGGACAGGTACAAAAGAGATCTAAGCCTGGATTAGGTGGGTGTTGGATTTAATCAAAACACATGCAAGTTAGGATTATCTAACTCACAAAAGCAGAGGTGGCTGTGAATTTTTTGAACTCTGCTTGATTTTGTTCACACCCAAACCTAGGGACATGTTTGATGATGGAAGGCGCCATTAGATAAGACTTAGAGCAAAATATGCCTGGAAGGCTGCTCTGGCCCTGGAACGCTGGCCTAGACATTTGTGAGAAAGAAAAGCTTTACCTTCCCACTGTTGTGTTGGGGTTTTTGTTATTCATAATTTAACTTACTCCTACAGATTCAAGCTTCAGAAGCAGAATCTGCTATAGGTGTTTTCTAGATGAAACAAATGAGAACATGAAAGGGAAGTTACCCTTAGAAAACAGACTTCCCAGCTGGAGTGTCTTTATCCGCTTTGTGCTGCTGTAACAGTGCCAGTCTGAGTAGTTTATAATAAATTTATTTGGCTCATGTCTGGAATCCAGCATTGAGAAGCCACTTCTGGTACTTGGTTCCTACATTATAATGTGATGGAAAAGGCTTCAAATGACAACAGAGACAAAGCCAAACTCCTGTCGAGAACCCACTTTCAAGATAACCACTTATGTAACCCACTTCCCTAGTAACTGCCTTAATCCATTCATGAGGCTGTGAAGGTCTCATTACTCAACTTGCACTGTGGATTGTCTTGAACCCAGAAATTTTGGGGAACCCATTCAATTCAGCACTAAGCAATCCTGCAAAGGAAGACAACAGCCTTTCAGGAAGTTAAATTACAACATTATTGGATGGGTTCCTATATGTCCCTCAAATTATGGACAGCAATACAAGTGCCACTTGTACCCAGAAGAAGCATGCCTAAGAAATTTGTAGAGTTAAGTCTCAAAATGACAGCAAGACAAGTAAAGCTTAACAGAGACAGGACAGACCTACACCAGCAGCTCCAGCAAGCTTTCGGCCTTTGACTCTGGACTGGAGCTGCATCCTCGATCTCTATTCTCTAGCTTCCATCTCAGCTGAGAAGTTGGTAGATTCTTCTGCCTCTGACCTCACAGACAGCCATTGTGGATTCCCATCTCTCTTCTATACACCTCTATAATACACGCCCTTGTATAATTACATATTTCTGATACTCTGTTCTTCCAGAGAACCGTAATACAAGGATGCACTAATGAAGGTGGGAAGGACAGTGTACTCAGATTGTTGTCCTGTGAAGATGGTTGACTTTGAGCTTAATACTCAAGCACATTGACAAAGAGAACAAAAATGAGCAAGAATGGAAAGGACAAGCCTCCTTTCCCAATATCTTGTTTCCATGGCAAAGGGAAATGTATAACACATTTGGTTTCTCTCTCCTATAAGGGAGATGGATGAACTTTCTGACTGAAGATTGAGAAACCAGGAACTAGGCATCTGTGCCTCAGCTTCTTCCTTGTTCTCTTTGGGGTCTGCCTGTCTGCAGGGTAAACATACTCTTTTCTGTTCCTTTATTCTGAAAGTTGTAAAGCTGCAGGCTTTGTCCACAAGTTGAAGGCCAGAAGTTGTCCAGCACTATCTATGACTATGTAAAAGCCTGCTTTACTAGTAAATTCATTTGCCCACAGCTGCAAGCCATTTTCTCCAACATCATCTTCATTAGCAATAAAGGTAGTATTTCATCTCCCTCTGCTTGACCATTTATCTGTTAGCCCACCTAGAAAGTGTCCAGCCAATCAAGGAGTATATGGCAAAGACTGCTAGGAAATCACTGCTTGGATGTAACCACTACACATACTGAGTCCAGTCAAGAAGTAAATTAGATTTCACTCCCTGTGACACTAAGATTAGGCAACAAAGGCAGAGGATCAATAGCCAGGATATCACTAGGGAACTAGCTGGATACAAAACAGGAGCCTCACATTGAGTTCCACCAGAAGCAGACCTTGTAACAAGAATTACAGCGTAGTTCATTTACTTAGGAAGTAAACTAACAAATACCAGTTCATGAAAAGTAAAACAGAATGCAAAATAATGAAGAAGTTACTGTTGTCTGAGCCAGGACTCAGCCTCACAGCAGTTCTCAGAAAAACTGCACAGAGCACTTTAGAGTTGCCTGCCCTGCCCCCTACCACTACCAAAAAGCTAGGATTTGTATTCATCCACCAACTTCACCAGTCACGGGGTGAGGGCTATTCTCATGAGTATCAATTCCCACTGCTTCCAGCCTGTCTTGCACATTGACTTAGCAAGCCTGGAGCCTTGAGAAGGCACTCTAAATACTGAAGAAACTATAATGCAAAAGCAACAAACATGGTCAGGGATGACACTGCTACAACTCTAGATGTGTGGCCACAAAAGAGTTTAGTGACTCATCTTTTTCATGTATTCCCTCACTTGACACTCAAAACAGAATATTGTGAGATATCTAGGCAGGAAATTTTATTCTCTTCAGGATAAAAAGAATGAGAACACCAAAGAAGTGGGGCAGGAGTGGAAAGCACAACAAAGAAATATCCAACAAATAATGGAATTTACAGTGAGACAAAGCCAAGCCCTGAACTTTTTGAGTGAACAGACGAAAAGCAATTTTTTGAACAGATGAACTTGAAATCAGATTAAGAATGAATCTTTCAATGTAAGTGCTTTGTGGAATGAATATGCAGAATTAACACACACAGGCCACTTCTACCAAGGCATCGAATTACAGCTATTGTTTGCTTAGTCTGCAAAAATAGCCACCTACTATCCCAGAAGCTTAATAGGACTCTTTTCAGTAGCTGTAGATGATGGATAACTAGAAGATTAAACCAGGGGCAGCTGTTGAACTCTTTTGCCTATAATTGATATTTTGAAAAGCTAAAACATATTCAATTTCTGATCATGGCAATTTGCCAGATTGAATGGCGTAGCAAGCATGTTAATTCAAACTGAAAACGTTCCACAAAATAGTTTCACAATGTTCTAAGACTCAAGTGAGCTGGGGTTTTTTTGGCTTACAAAATTAGACTACAAGAAAAATTGTTGAGGATATTCTCAATTAACTTGGACATCAGCTGAGATGTAACTCAAACCAAGAACTATAGGTTGTCATTTTGATGTTTTCTTTATTTGGAAATTATTAGAACAAAATATTGTGCTGTGATAAATTTTAAAAATAATGTTGTGACTTGAACAGAAAAAGACTATCTTAGTTACTTTTCTCTCCTTGCTGAGACAAAATACCTGATACCCAAAATTAAGGAAGAAAAACATTTACCTCACAGTTTGTAGAGGTTTTAGCCTATATCAGCTGGCCACAAGGGAGGGCAGCATGGTAAGATACAACAAGTTCAAGGCAGCAGAAGACAGCAAAAGCAACAAGAACAAAGCGGGGAGGGGCAAGCGTCTTTTCCTCCTTTATATTGTATGCAGCCTACATGCCCTAGGGCGGGTACAGCACTCACATCCCCAATCCCAGCACTTGAAAATGAAACCATCACAAACTCTGGATTCGGCTGTCTCCACAAGGCCGCCCCGTGCCCACATGGTTTTTGTGGGGAAGGGGGAATCAAGACACAACCATAACAAAGAAAAAAAAGGAAAAGTCAAAGGCAAAACTATTACTCTCTTACTGTCACCACAACCCACCCCACTACCTATATCATTGCTACAAAGAAAATCCAAGTGCAAACCTACTCTCATACAAACAACCATGCAATTTGAGATTTACCCCAACTCTAGCTCCAAGGAGGGCAGAATTCTAATTGGAGTTACACCTTCCCTTTCACTGCAGAGATTGATTTAGGGAGAGACTGTTACTAAACCTCAGCTAAAAATGCATAGCAAGCCCGTAGTCACTGACTGGTCCAGATTGATCCAATCAAGAGAGAAGCTGGGTTTTTAAAATTACTTCAATGAGCCAGAAGTGGTCTTTCCTTTTGAAGAAAAAACAAAAGTATCTTGGATGGTGGAAGGGCTGGTGGAGGAAAGCTGCTCATGTCTGCCAGATACATTTTCTTTTTAGTTTTACTAATACAATATTCAAAACTTTTAATTTTGTTTGTATAAATTTTGTGGGAAGGATTGAATATACCTGTCAAACTGTGTCCACTGTACCTTCTTCCAGGGTCAATTTTCTTCTGTGACCATTGTTTTTATCAAATCAATTGTCCTGGGTATATGTTTCTAGTTAAACTCTGTGGACACCATTTGATCTTTGTTTTTCAATCTCTAACCAATTGTTCAGTGTGAAATTTTAACTGTCATCACTTTTCTTTTAGGAGATTATTATTTCTAGTAAAATTTACTGTGACTAGGGGGGAAAATTCCTCATAAAAATCCATTGGTGCGGGTTTGGCAGTTAAGTAGTGTCCTTTCTGGATGTGCCATGAAGTGGCAGACCACTGGGTGGTAGTTCGGTGACTTGTGGCTCCTTTTTCTACCAAAGTTCTGAAGCAATAATGAAATCATTCTTTTTGTCTCTCCAAGTTCCTACCTCACCATCAATAAGTGACTTAAACTCTGGAGCAAGCTTAGTTTATAGGCTATCTTTCATCTCTGACAAAATGGTAATTTTAAATCTTCCTTGAAACCAAGACCGATGTCACCCATGTTCTTGAAACACTTTGGTTGACAAAATTCCTTCTTTCACTGGCACGTTATCCTCAGACACTGCAATAATCTGAGTTATTTGCACAAGCTACCACGTCGTGCACACAGTAATCACGGGCTGATGAGGAGGTTAAACTCTAGAAAATTCCTTTCTTTTGAATATTTGGAGTCTACAAAGATGACAAAATTATATGGGTCGAAGATGATTAATTTGCAAAAACACCAATTAGCTGGCAGCACACACCATGCCATGATGGGGACTGTCTTCAGTTAGGCTGCCCTCAGAAACCTACCTGTGTGGGTGGCAGAGCTGGTATCGGCGCCTGCGGTGCCCACCAGCTGGGGAATGAGCGTGACAGAGCGAGGCAGCGAGGCGGGCTGTGCAGTGACTGAGAGGGCCCGTCAGTGGGTCTCTGCCTTCAGCAGCCTTGCCAGTCCATCTCAAACCCGGGCCCGGACGGGCTTCTTCTTTTCCAAAAAAAGGTCAGAAATCTAGGGGGTTTTTTAAAAGGGAAATTTCCTGCTTTTAATTCTTCAGGACTAACTCTAGTTTGGTATTTGTCATATGATAAAATTAAAAATTCAGATAGTCAATAATAAATTCAAATTGTCAATAAAAAACAAAAAATTCAGGAATTCTGTGGAAGTTAGACCAACATTTTATTTGTGTGTGGTACTGGGATGGAACCTGAGGCCTTTACACTAAGCTACATTTCCAACCCTTTATGTAATTTTTATTTTTTATTCTGAGACAGGGCCTTGCCAAGTAGTTAAGTTGTCCTGGCTGGACTCGAACTTGTGATCCTTCTGCTTCATCTCCCAGAGTACTGGGATTGCAGGCACTTGCCACCATGCCCAGATTAGACCAGTATTCTTAAAAGTGAGGTGGTGTGCATACACCAAGAGGAGTCTTTGAAAGTTTTTATTTGTGCGCATTTGTAAAATACATAGTCCATTAGACTAACAGTATCTTCGTATTAAATTATAATATATAAAAAGCAGATACATAAAGTTGTCTTTTGGTATCTGTGAGAGATTTGTTCCAGGACCCCTTAAGTTTATCAAAATCCATGTAGATGATATTTGCCTATTACCTACACATATTCTCCCATATACTTTAAATCATCTCTAGATTATTTATAATAATACAAAGTTAAAGTTATTCAAGTAGTCATCAGCCTAAATTGTTTAGAGAATAATGACAAGCAGAAATGTCGGTACATGTCAGTACAGATGCAGGTTATTTTTTCCAAATACTCTTCAACCTTGATTGGGCTGGGGATTTAGCTCACTGGCCTAAGCGTCTGCCTGGCAAGTGCAAGGTCATGAGTTCGATCCCCGGTACCAAAAAAAAAGAAGCTTTATCCCACCTTCAACCTTGATTGATTGAGTCCAAGAACAGAGAACCCACACATCCTGAGGGCCTCATGTAATTTGGAAAACAAATGAGAAAGCACTGAGAAAACCTACTGTTATACATTTTACAGACAAATATGTAGAGTCCAAAAAGCTCAGACAACTTTGGATAGAAACTACAATGCCACAAAATATCACAGTGAGATGGTTCTCAAACTTTGATGGACTTCAAACAGTTTTTTCAAACAGACGTTCCTAGACCTCACATCTTGGTGTTCTGAGATACGAGGTTAAGGGTGAGGTGAGCAATTTGCCTTTTTAACGAGTGCTTTAAGTGATTTTGAGTCAAAATGCTCATAGACAAGACTTAATCCATGCATGTATTTTGTTACGCATACAAGCTCTTGAGTCAAAAGCATTTTGTTTAAATCTTGGCTCAGATCCTTACCCATCACCAGCTGTGGGACTTGGAGAAAGTTAACTTCTCAAAGCCTCAACTTTCAATTCTACAGACAAGGATAATAATAATGGTGACTTCACACACTTGTAAAATAGTGCTTAGCACATAGGAAAGATTCTGTAAGTTAATTTTTACTATGATTAATTTCTTCTTAAGTCCTGCAGGAGATATCTAGAATATTCACAAGGCGATTTAAGCTATGGTCATATTGCCTATATTCTAAAGAGCCTTTGAGCATGATTCTTCTTTTTATCATACTCTTCTTTGTTCTTTTTAACATTCTTTTCCTCTTCAAAGCTGCCTTTAATATTCTTTTTAACTTGATTTTATCTATGTAAAAACTTTGGTGGATATGAATGTTCATCATACTGATCTCTCTACTTATGTTGAAGATTCTCTTACCTAAAAAAAAGTTCTAAAAAGTCATTGTTCACATGAACAACTGCAATTATTTCCTTCCTATGGAGCGCTCTGATAACACATGACATTTACACCTGTGCAATGAATTTCAGGCAGCATGACTTGAGCGCTTAGCCTGTGATGTGTGAGGGTCTGGAAGAGTTGTTGGCAGCCCCAATATGAAGAAGGCATGAACCTTACACTTGGCCCTAGCATGAAGCACATCAGCATGCCCTCCACATGCTAGCTACCACATATAACACTGGTTTGCCAAAGCTGTTGGAACTGGTGTTTCTGGGCTGCCCACAGTCTCATTGGTGGGATGACCCAGTTGGTCAAACTCTGTCCCTGGCCCCGGGGCCAAATTCCCAATTTCAATCAGGCATCCCCACCATGGAAGCATATGATCATAAGAACCCATAAAAAGAAGGTAGAAAGATGAGCATTCATTTGTACTGAAAACACACACCTAACTTTCACAGCTCAAATCCAAAATCTTTATAAAAAGGTGCTGAGTTGGGAAGCATAATTTGAAAATCACCAAGAAAATTAACAGATACTAGCAATCACCAAGGCTTAGGTACATGTAGTGATATTTAGTCTCAGATATATGCTTAAGAGTCTCATTATGCTGAATTCCCAATATGTAAAACATAACTGAGTATTTATTAACTAAAGTTTAGGCTATGCTGCTATAACAAAAAGACCCAAGGACACATGGCTTAACCAGGAGTCTTTCCCATGACAGTCGTGGTGGTGCAGGGCAGTAGGGCTATGTGGCCGTCACTGCATAGGACTTATATCCCACAAGGAACTCGGGAAAGTACCACAGAAGCATGTGAGTGTACAAATCACTTCCACTCATGTCTTGTTGGATGGAAATGGGTCACATAATTACACTTAACCAGAAGGTATCCTGGGACACATAGTCCCCAACTGGATGGCCATGTAGCCAACCCAAACTCCAAAGTCCTGTCATAAATAGAAAATGGATATTAGCACAATCAATGTAATCATTATGTACTGCAAACATGAACTTTTAAAACTTTTTAAAATTAAAAAGAAAAAAATCTGAAGAGAAGACAATTTAAAAACAGTTGTACTAAGTCAGGTGTGGTGGTGCACGCCTGAAATCCCAGCACTCAGGAAGCTGAGGCAGGAGGATCACTGCAAGTTTAAGGCCAGGCTGGGCTATGACATGAGCTAAAGACTAGACTGAATTGGATAATGAGACCTTATCTCAAAAAGACAAAAAAAAATTTGTACCTAGAAAATTTACTTTTATTGTGGCCAAATATGGTATTCCATTAACATAAATAGCATAACATCACCTAGGCCTGATATAATAATGTTGATGGTATTCTCACACTGAGGTGATGTATAAGATAGATGTTATTATTCCCCCTTTGATGAAAACAGAAGCTCAAAAAAATTTAACTCAAAGTTAAAAGACAGTGAATTCAATCTCTAATCTAGTCTTTCTACATCTTGCAACTTTTTGAAAATAATCATAATAAAGTAATGATAGCAGAGAAAGGAAAAGAAAAGAAAAGAAGACAGAAAAATAAAGGGAAAAAAGCAAGGGAGCTGGGCATGGTGGCAGATGCCTATAATCTCAGCACTCGTGAGTTTGAGGTAGGAGCATCACTATGAGTCTGCGGCCAGCCTGGGTTACATAGTGAGTTCAAGAGCAGCCTGAACTAAAAAGAAAAAAAAAATGGTCTTAAAATTCATAAGAAATCTCTGGGAACCTGAATAGCCAGAACAATTAAAAAAATAAGTTGGAAATCTTAAACTTAATGAATTCAAAGACTATCACAAAGCTACAGTGATAAAATCACTGTATCATTAGCATAAAGACAGACCTCCAGACCAATAGAACAGAATAGGGAACCCAGAAACTAAAGAGCATTGTAGGAGGTGCTTAATGAATGTGCATCAGTTATCACCATTATCTTCATCATCATTAATCCTGAATATATTTAGCAGTTTCTCTTCTATTTTTCATATATTGCACAGTGATGTCAATCATTTGGTTTAGGTTCATTTCTTTCTTTCTTTGAAGGCTTTACCTTTTGCAAGCATGCTGACTAGCTAGGCAGACAGAGAAGTGTAATACAGGCAGATATGAAGTGAGGGAGACCTAATCAACCAATTAGGTCTCAAGGGCTGAGAACCTGTTCTACCTTCAGGGTTTTGAATGAAATGAGAGTGCACTTTTAACCATCTGATTTCTGACAAAGAGATCAAAAACATACACTGAACAAAAGATAGTCTTTTTAACAAATGCCTGCAAGGCTTCAGGGGAAACAAACTCTTCTACACTGTTGGTGGGAATATAAACTAATAACCAGTATGGAAATTAGCATAGAAATTTCTTTAAAAATTACAAAAATAGAAATTGCACTTGACTCAACTATACCTCTTTCTCCTGGGTGTATTCCAGAAAGAGTAAAGATATCATGCCCTAGTGACACACGCTCACCCATGTGTACAGCAGAACAAGTCCCAGTAGTTAAACTCTTTAAACAGCCCAGTTACCTGGCACAGGTGAGTGGATTTAAAAAATGGAATATATATACAATGGAATCTTTTCAGCCTTGAAGAAGAGTGAAATGTCATTTGAAGGAAAATGAGTAGAACTTGAGACCATAATGCTAAGTGGAATAAGTTAGACACTGAAAGTTAAATATCATATGGCTTAGCTTATATGAGAAACCCAAAATATAAATAAATAAATGACTATAATAAAAGAGAGACAGCAAGAAACAGGAAGCCAGACTCTTGGAGTTGAGGAAGGAAATTGGGGTAAGGGAGAGGGAAGAAAAGGGTTTGAAAATTATCAAGATATATTATATGCAAGTCCCAGTTCCCCAAGACAAACATTACTATTCTATGTTGCAAACATACACTAATGGAATATTTCTGTAAATAAAAAAGAGGGTTTATCCTTATCCCTCTGTTACTACTTTCTGGACAGGCAGCAGCAGTCAGTGAGTCTACAGGCAACGCCGTAGCTCATGAAAGCCAATGACAGACTCCTCCATCCTCTTGTTGAGGATTTATACAGTCTCAGGGCTTGATAGTCCCAAAGGGGTCTATACTCTTTTTTTTTTTTTAATTTTATTTAAAGAGGAAAAAAAGCAATACAGAAAAAAGGGTAGAAACAATACAAAACCTCAAAAAAAACCATAAATCACTAGTTGACAAACCACATACTCCCAGAAATAGCTGTTCATATTACAAAATTAAGGCAAACAAAGTGAACACACAGTGAAGCTGCAAACAGAAAAAAAAGGATGGAATAAAGCCAATTGAGACAGTATAGTGAAATTGGCACAGAACATCACAGCAGGTCACCAGGACAACAGTAACAGGCAACA
>PVJX010043948.1:0-13406 GCA_004027295.1 Dolichotis patagonum
GAAAACATCATACCACAGTGATATATGTGCACCCATGTTTATAGCAGCACAATTTGTAATAGCCAGATCTTGGAAACAACCTAAGTGCCCATCAACTGAGGAATGGATAAAAAAGTTGTGGCATTTTTATACAATGGAGTACTACTCAGCTATAAAGAATGATCACATCAAGATATTTATAAATAAATGGACATGACTTCAGACCATTCTCTTAAGTGAAATAAACCAAACTCACAAGGGTAAATATGATATAATCTCCCTAATATGAGATTTGATAAGAGTATATAAGACTTTATGGTAAGCATGAGGCCCCATCTCATAGCTTTGAAGTCTTTCAAAGTTTTAAATCATCAGTTGGAATGGTGTTATCCTGGTTTTTTTTTAGTATATCATACGTGATGATATGAACAGCTGTTTTGAAGAAAATATTATGGCAGCTATTGCTGATTTAATATTATCCTTCTTAGAAGTCCTACCATGCTTTTTTTGTTCTATTGCCGTTGGTTCTATCTACCATATTGTGTCTTATTGGAATTTGAATATGTGTGATAGTTCAAACAAATTTTTTTCTTTTTTATCAAAAATGAGATATTATAATACCCATTGATCATTTTCTGTTATTTGGTTCAGAAAGCCCTGTAATTCTTTCACTCTATGCATGGCTTTATACTATTGTGTTATGTTTGATATCATTGTATTTGAAACTATGCTCAACTATAGCAGAGTAAGAGATATGGTGTTAGCTACTGTTGATGTCCAGTTGACTTAATGTAAAGTACTGTGTTGCCTATGTTGTCCTGTTCTGATCTGCTCTGTACTGCTCCCTTTTGTTTTATTCTCTTTTAAATTAAAAAAAAAATCAAAAAAAAAAAAAAACAACTCAGGGGGTGTCAGCCAAAGATTGAACTGGAAAGAACCAGTAAATAATACTACAGACAACCCACAAGTACACAGGCAGCACATATCAGGTACTGAGATTCATACCACAATGCAAGATGAGACACAGCTGGTCTGTCCCCAAGCACCAGAATTTAGAGTGCAGAGAAACACTGAAAACCTAGCTTCTCAGATCTACAGGATGGAGAGAACAGAGAGATGCTACACTGCCCCTGGTATTGGAAGTCCATAAAATATTAAACGAATTTAATTTCTACTAGCATAGTAAACTGAAATCCGAATCACCTACACCTGTCGCCCAGTCTTGAGGTCAATGAATAAAGCAAACTGCAGGTAACTGGAAACCACAGTGTGCACAGCACTTGGGCAGATAATCACCTCAACGCCCAGAGGACTCCAAATTGAAAACCAGACTCTCATCCCCAGCACCAAACCCCCCCCCAAAAAAAAACCAGACTCTCTTAATGAACTCGCCCCTGTGTTCCATCATTGTTCCTGGCCGATGAAAGCCCACAGCCCATAGCCCTTATCAGCCATCCCGATCCTGCACCTCTCACACAGACATGCATGCTCCCCTCCCCCCATGTCCCTCCTCCACCCATCTCTACTGCAAAGAGGTGAGAGGACAGACGAGGCACTGAAGATCTACTGCTGAGCTATCCCAAAGGAAATGATCCCTGGGTCTTCCATAGGGCCACAGTCACAGCACAGCTGACACGGTCCCTCCACCAACCTCCCACTCCCACCTATCGACCCTAACCTCCCTTCTTTCTTTCTTTCTTTCCTTCCTCCTTTCCTTCCTTCCTGTCTTTACTTGTTGCCTTTCTTTGCCCTTCTTCCTTCCCTTTTCTCCTCCCTTTCTTCCTTTTCTTCCTACTTCCTTCCTTTTTTTATTCTTTCCTTCACTATTTTTCTAGACTGTAGTAAAATGCACATGACATAAAATGTGCCATTGTAACCATTTATAAATGTACAGGTCAGTGGCGTTTAGTCTCATTGTTGTGCCGCCATCACCACTATCCCTCCACAAAACTCTCATCAGCTTCCCCACTGGACTCCTGCACCTGTCAGACACCACCCCTCCCCTGCCCTGAATCCACTGTTCTACTCTGTGTCTCTGTGAACCTGAGGATGCTAGGGACCTCACAGAAGTGGAAACACAGTATTTGTGAAAGGCTTATTTTGCATAATGTCCCCAAGGGTCATCTGCCTGTAGTCTGCATCAGAATGACCCTCCTTTCAAAGGCTGAATACTGTTCCTTTGACTGCAGCCTCCCACCAGTTTAGTTCTCCATCTACTGATGGCCACTTGGGTCAGTACTACCTTTTGGTCACCATGACCAATGCTGCTGTGGCCATGGGGATGCAGATACTTCTTCATGTACACATTTCAGGTTTTGACATCTATCCCCAAAGTGGGATTGCTGGATCACATGGTGAGTCTCCTTTTAGTTTGTTTGTTTTTAGGTTTTTGATTTGTTGTTGTTTGTTGTTTGTTGTTTGTTCATTTGTTTTGAGTGAGGGTCTTTCTGTGTAGCCCAGGATGACCACGAACTCACGGCAATCCTCCTGCCTCAGCCTCTCTAGTGCTGGGATTATAGATGTTCACTACCATGCCCAGCTGAGTTTACTTTTAATTCATTGAAGAAGCTGCAAATTGTTCTCCGTAGTGGTCCCAAAACCTACTCATTTTTTAAAATTAAGTTTATTGGTGCAATTTAGGTATATGTAATGATCATATTCATCATAGGGAACTTGTACCTGTACATGACATATCTTGATTCCTCTTTTCTTCCCATTCCCCTACCCTCCCTTCAACCCCTCTTCCCCTCATTATAGAAGCTTTGTTTCCAGTTTATTTTTTTTCTCATTTTTTTCTTTTCCCCCTTCCTCCTCTCCTTTTCCCTTTCCTTTTGAACAATTTTTTCCTATTTCACAATATCTGTTATACATTGTGGCCCTTATTGACACTTTTGGTTTCTCACATCAGAGAGACAATGTGATATTTGCACATGTGTGTCCGATTTATTTCACTTAAGAGTATGATCTCAAGGTACATCCATTTACCTACACATGTCTCAAGCTTCTCCTTCTTGATGGGTGAGTAGTACTCCATTGTATAAAAAACACATCTTCTTTATCTATTCATTGATAGATGGGCATTCTTTGCTATTATAAACTGTGCTCCTATAAACATGAGTGTGCATATATTGCTGTGATGTGATACTTTCAATATTTCAGGAACATACCAAGAAGGGGAATGGTTGGGTCAAATGGAACCTCTAGTTTTAGTATTTTGAGGAATCTCCACACTGACTTCCACAGTGGTTGCACCAGTTTACACTCTCACCAAGAGTGGATAAGGGTTCCTTTTTCCCCACAGCCCCTCCAGCATTTGTTATTGGATGATTTCTTGATGATAACCATTCTTTCTAGAACAAGATGGGATCTCAGTGTTGTTTTAATTTGTACCTCTCGAATGATCAATGATGCTGAACATTTTTTCAGTTATTTGTTTGCCATTTGTACTTCATCTGAGAGGTGTGTATTTATTTCAGACTTCCATTTTTAAATTGTGTCTTTAAATTTGGTAGCATCTGATTTTTTTCAATTCTTTATATGATCCAGATATCAGACCTTTGTCTGAGGAATAGACTATTTTTCCCCCTCTGTGGGTTGTCTTTTCACTTTGTTGGTGATTTCTCTTGCTGTGCAAAAGCATTTTAATATGACAAGATGCACTTGTTGATTTTTGTAATATTTCTCATGCAGTTGGTGTTTTATTCATAAAGCCTCTGCCTACACCTATGTCTTCAAGAGTTCTGCTTATTCACTCTTCCAGCAGAGTTAGTGTTTCTGTTTTAATACTTAGATCTTTGATCCATTTTGATTCGAGTTTCGAGTGTAGTGAGGGACATAGGTATATTTTTAGTCTTCAGCATGGGGAAAGCCAGTGTTTCCAGCACCATTTATTAAAGAGGCTGTTTTTCTTCCAGTGAAGGTGTTTGGCCCTGTTTTCAAAGATAAGGTAGCTGGCTATATTCAGAGTTGTTTCTGTATCTTCTAATCTGTTCCACTGATCCTCAGGTCTGTTTCTCTACCAGTACCATGCTGTTTTTACCACAGTAGCTCTATGACAAGGATAAACCTATAACCTGTTCTTAACACGCAGTCAAAGTCATTCTTGAAAGTGTGATCAAACCAGGTGTGATGGTACATACCCATAATCCCAGCACTCTGGGAGCCTGAGGCAGAAGGGTTGCAAGTTCAAACCCAGTCTGAGCAACATAGTAATTTAATGAGGCTCTGTCTCAACATTCAAAAAAAAATTTTTTTAAGGACTGGGAATGCAGCTCAGTGCAAAGATTCTGGTTTTAATTGCTAGTACTGCAAAAGATAAAAATAAAATGTGGTCAGATCATGTCATTTTGTTCTTAAAACCCTCACTGTCTCCCTATTACAGCTAGTAAAAAGCCTGGGCCCTTGATCTCTGGCCCTCTCCCCTTCCTTTCCACATGTGCACCATTCCAATTGCCTCAGCCTTCTCTGGTTTTTGAACCCACAGCACTATGCCAACCTCCGGCCCTCACATGGCTGTTCCCTGCCTAGATGCTCAGAGACATGTGCAGGGACTGCCCTCTCCTCAGTCCCACTCTTCACCCATCTCCCTGGCCTGCACACTGAGGCTCTTACCACCTCCAAACTACCAGCCCCTCGCTCGGGATCTTAGGATATTTGCCATGAGTCTCTCAACTGCCACCCTGGGAAGGCTGCACAGAGATCCTGAGCATTCAAACAGCATCTGGCACACTCAGACCCACAGGAAGACCTATGGGATGGACGAGGATCCAAGCACCTTTCTCTAGAGTACTGCCAGCACTGAGCTACATCATAGAATGCTTTTAGCACTAAGCACCAGCACCACCAGCACAGCATACCTCTAGCACAGAGTACCAGCACTGAAATTTTTTTTACTCTGACCTTCTCAGGAGCAGAGATGAATACTGTTAAAAACTCAAAGCCAGATTCCACACTGCCTGCTGACCACACTGCGATGCTGGAGGCGGAGCTGAGTGCTCAGTTTGCAGGGGGACACTTCCAGACTGTGGAGATTCTTGCTTCCCTTTGCCAGTTTACCACTGTAGCCACTTGGGTGGGCAAGTAGCTGGTGAGAACACTTTGTGCGGGGCAGAGCTTGCCTGAGCTCATCAGCTACTTAGAACCTGCACCATGCTTTGGACTCAGGTAGTGAGGACTCTGCTCTGCCCTGAAGCCGCCGCCACTCATAAGTATTCCCTAGTGCCCCCCATCCCATTTCAGTGTCAGCTCAAGCCACCAGGACCCACTCCACCCTGGGCTGCCCTGTCCTCTTCAGCGCTCCTGACTGGCTTCTGGCCTTACCTTGGTACTGCATCCAGATTCCAACCCCAGGTGATTCTGGGCCAACTTTCAGCACTGCTTGGGTCACATATGGCTTCCACTCAGCCTTCTGGTCACTCCAGATGCACCCATCCTGCCTGTGCAGATCTGTGACTCCAAGCACCGCCCAGCATGCCAGGAGTTCATGGAAAGCATTCCCGAGGCACAAGGCTGTCTCTGCCTTCCAAGGGAAGCATCTAAGGTCAAACGATGGCAGATAAGGAAAGCCTAGCCCTTCTTTGTGACAAGATTCTTACAAGCCACCCAGCCACTCCCACTGCCTCTCCTTTGACAAAGCACAGACCCATTTCTCCACACTTGGCATCAGTGGATGAGAACCCTCAACCTCAACTGCGATGTCTGTTTCCTTCTCACCTGCAGTTGCTGTTTCTCCTGCAGAAGCCGGTCCCGTCTTACAAGGGCCTCATGCAGGCTGTCCTGGGGTTGTGACTTGCTTCCAAACAGCACTGGGGTGCTGTCACTGCCAGCCCTTAAAGAAACATACACATTGTGAGGCAAACATGATAACCACTACTCTACGGAAACCCTTAGGGATCACACATATATTGGTACAGGTGTGGACAGACACATGGGAATTTTCAGTCAGAAATTTCACAGAATGGCCCCCAGCCCTTCTGATCTTCAGCATAATCACTGGCATGAGGTCCATAATGGGTGTTTCTATTTTTATCACAATCCATTGGAGTTTTCGGCTTTTCCCCAGTCAGATTTCTGCTGTGAAGCCTGCATTTTCCTATTTGGTCAAATGTGGTTGTTGAACACATGACACTTGGTGAGCCCAAACTGAAATGAGCTGAGTAACTATAAAATACTCATCTGATTCTAAATTTAGTATAGAAACAAAGAGTGCAAGATAATGTACTGGGGATATTTTATGTTTATTGTACATTGAGTGATAATAGTTTGGAAATACTGGGTGGGAATAAACATATTGTTAAAATTAATTTTGCCAACTCTAAAGGTACATACCCGTGATCCCAGTATTCTGGGAGGCTGAGGTAGGAAGATCCAAGTTCAAGTCCAGCCTGAGTAACTACTTTAAAACTTAGCAAGTGCCTGTCTCAAAGTAAAAAAGTAAAAAAAGGCTCTGTGTAAAAGTCCTGGGTTTGATATAATGCCAAAAAAGTTAACTTTTCATTAGTTTCACCTGTTTCTTGCTCTTTTTACTGGCACAGCTAGATCAACTGAAGTCACATATGAGACTCACATTCTATTGCACAGTGCATCCTGTCGTGGGCCTCTCAACAGAGCAAATCCCAGGGTGTTCTGGAGGAGGAGACCTCAGGGAGGAGTGACTGATCCTTAGCCGCTTCGGCCATAGCTCCTCGGAAAAGTTTGCTGGAAGACTGCCCGAGGCCACCTGGGACCTGCAAGGCTCCCTCTGCTACCCTTGCAGGAGTCCACACACTTAATGCCACAATGCTGAGGACATGTGGCACAGGACTGACTCTTGTGCTGATGAGCAGCCCTCAGCCCGAGTCTGGCAGATGTTTACCACCAAAGCAGCATGAACTCAGCCTAGAGTATCTGGCTTTTAACTCAGCACAGAAATAATTGAATAATTCAGGAAGAGTTCTACCAAATCAAGAAGGAAAAGACAAATATACCAATGAGCAGTTCCAAAAGAGAAATGACAAAGGGTTAAAGAAAATATGCACCATCAAGAATGGTTTTAAATCTAAATCCAAACAACAAATGTCATCTCTCATCTTACAAATTGGCAAATGTTTTCATAAACCGTAATTCTTTGCTAAGAGTAGAAAATGAGACTTAAATTTTACCATAATTTTGGGTCCAACATCCTCCTCTGAAGTATTTACACATAAATAACACAGATGTATATAAAAATTAGCTACAAGAACATTTTTTCCTCAGTGGCCCCAAATTGAAAACACCCTGTCCACAGGGCTGCCCAAGGACAGAGCCATATCCCATGGTACCTCGAAGGGTGGGCAGTCTCTGAAATTAGGTCACAAGGCAGATGTGGCAGCATAAGAAAGTCATCGTTTACTTTTATCGTACAGCAAGTTTCTCACCAATATGTACAATATGAACTAAATCCTATACAAATAATATAATTCTTATTGCCAATTTTTCTAAAATTTCTATAGTGAGCTTGTATTGATTTTAATAACAATAATTTCTTAAATGTTTTCCATCACATACACTAAAGAGCTGCACTATTGACTTTGATATTCTAATACAGTCAACCTGTCTCACAGCTCTCAGACATGCCAGAGTTTTAAATAAGCCCCACGGGTACCTTATTCCTCAAGGTCAGAGAAGATACCTGTGGCTTCAGGCATTGTGGAACATAAACTCATGTCCTGAGAAGGCCACATCAAGCCTGTTCTGTCCCCTCACAGCCTCACCTCGTCTGCTACACTGAGCTTCCCCCCAGGCTCATGGAGGGGAGACAGAAGTTGCAGGGTCTCACTGCCTGCATATTTCTTGGATAAGAAAATGAGCACTGGGTTTGGATCTGGTTTGTCCCCACCAGCATAATGCAGAGGGAAGTGGTGCCTCTAGAAGTTGCTGAAGAGCAATCTGTGTTTTTCTCATGGGAGTGAACACTGTGCTCGTGGGACTGTTATCCTGAGAGCAGGTGCTGTAAAGTGGGCCTGTCCTGCCCTGTCTGCTGCTATCTGTTGCTCATCCCCACTTCTCTTTTCCTTCCCCTCCATACTGTGATGTAATGCAGCCAGGTGCCACCACCCCAGAGTGGCACTGTGCTATTTGGACCCTCCAGTCACCAGAATCATGAACCAGTTAAGCTTCTTTCCTTATGTATTACACAGGTTCAGGTAATCTTTTATAAGAATACAAAAGGGACTGAGACAATGAGTAACTGATTCTGAGGTATGCTGTGCTGTTTGTCTCCTTCCTCTTTCCCACCACATACATTCATGTATTCATTTAGAAAAAAACATTATCATGTGCCTGTTATGGTTTCATCTGAAATGTCCCCCCAAAGCTCATGTGGTCAGAGGTGGAGTTTTTGGAAGGTGATTGGATCGTGGGGCACTATACCCAACAGTGGATTCATCCCTTGATGGGTTAATAGCTGAATATTTTGCTAGGAGATAGGATTTGGTGGGAAGAGGATATATTCTTGTCTCTGGTCTCTTCTTATCTCTCTGGCTCTTTCCTTCTCTCTCTCTCTCTCTCTCTCTCTCTGTCTCTCTCTCTCTCTCTCTCTCTCTGCTTCCTGTTGCCACAGGTTGAACAGCTTTCCTCTGCCATGCCCATTCACCATGCTATTTCTGCCTTTGAAGCATAAACCATAGACTGAGCCCTCTGAAACCATGAGCCAAAATACTGTAGTATATACCTCAAGTCTTTTGTCTCAGCAAAAGTGATTCATATACCCATCTAATCCATACTAAGAATTATGCTTGCTAATGAGTACACATAGTAAATAGTAAATGGCTTAGTTCCCCTCTATTAGGAGGGACACAAATATCACTAGAAAATTATCCAGCATGGAGATATCCTCCATGTAAGAAGCAAATCCAGGACTACAGAATTAAGGAACCTTCTGCCCAGCCTTAACATGGCACTTAGAAAGCAGCTGAGCTTCCAACCTTGTTCGAGGTTGCTGCCTTGATACCTTCAGAAACAATACTAAATTAGATATGTTACCTCCAGCTCTGGCAGTCTGAAAACAGCAGCTATAGAGATAAGGAAGTTACTTTTCTGATACAAAGTCAGATTTCTTGGTGTGACCATTAATTGTGATATGTGAGCTTGACTGAGTTAGGAAACACTTACCAAGATAGTAAAGCACATTTCCAGGTGTGTCTCAGGGGTATTTCCAGAGATGACTGGCCTATAAGCCAGCAAATTTAGTGGAGAGAGCCACCCCGGTTTTGGGGGGTAGTATCCAATAGACTTGTAGCCTCAGTGGAATAAAAGGGAAAGAAGAGGTTGACAGGTTTTGAGGAGCTCCAGTCTGCTTGAGCAGGTGTGCCCTTTGCTGCTGTCACCTTAAGATGTCAGACTACAGTGTCTTCAGCCTTCCAGCACAGACTCACACTGGTGACTCTCCAAAGAGCTTCCAGACCTTCAACCTCAGACTACGCTGCATCCTTGATTCCCCTTATTCTATGCCTTCTGTCTTCTTGGGCTGAGCAGCTACTAGATCTTCCAGCTCTCCACAGACAGCCATTGTGGGGTCTCCTGCCTCTGATCCTGTAAATCCCATTGCATAAGTATGCATGTATTTTCTATCAATTCTGTTCCTCTAGAGAACCTTAACTAATAAACCTGGATAACCCTGAAAATCACTTACTTATTATAACACACCATGCAGTATAGAAGTTTCTTCCCTGTTTCATATGCTCAAATGTAAATAATAATAGTAGTACTCACAGAAAAATATTTGAACTCAGAATAAAATTAACTTCTATGAATGGATAATCCACTGCATACATTGCCATTTTCATTACAGAACTAAAACAAGATGTTATTATCAACTTTGCCAATGAAGAAGCCAAGTCTCAGGGAGAATGAGGGACTTTCTGGTGGCCACAGACAGAGCAAGAAGCCATGCTCAAGAGTCAGTGCAGACCAGGCTGGTTCTCACCACCACCATTTCCAGTGCTATGCAGATGCTACACCATGCTACTTCTCAGCAAGCTCAGAAGCCTATCCTCCCCTTGCTTCTAACCACATCCCTCTCTACCTGCTACTCTCTAGGCAGCACGACATCAGTGAGCCCAGCCCATGAGGGTCCAGGGCACAGCTGGGCCTTTGTTCTGCCTTTATCTGACTGTATGCTCGGACTTACACAAGCCCTCTGAACTTGTGTCATTTTTACAATGAGGAAAACGATGGAGACAACGATGACAATAATGCTGACATGGCTGACATGAGGATTCCATTATAAAACACATGGCCATGGAGCACCTACTGCGTTCAGGACCTGCCTACACACACACACACACACACACACACACACACACACACACACACTGGGGCCACTGAAGGAAGGAGACAGAGCATGTCCTAATTGTTGACCTCCCAAAGTCATAATCTTTGCCTTGGGAAAATGAGCACCAGATTCACACCTGGTAGACTCACTATCCTATATGGGGTAATGAAGACTAAAAGTGCAGTGTGAGGGTTTCACATGGCTTATGCTTCTAAGCCCTTTTGGGTTACCAATAGCTCCAGGAAGAGGATATACTTCCTCCTTTGGCTTCAGAGTCACAGCATGAGTTCATCATTCTAGACCATGAGCCTTGAAGGGTACCTGAGTTCATTTCATACTGGTGTCCCCAAGCCCCAAGTGGAGACTTAGCAAAATATTTGTTGGATGATTTAATGAGTCCATAGCCTAAAAAATCCAGAAGTCATTTATATTCAGTTTCCTATTGCATTAGATCATTTATTTGCACTCATTTATTTCCCAATTTGCTCTGCTTATGCTAATATTAAGAATTTCTTGAACTTCCTAAATAGATACCATCTGGATCGGGATGGGAGTTATTGAAGGAAATCAACACAGAATTGAAAATTAGCTGCAGAGAAGGTACAAGTGGGTAACTGGGAATTCTCTATATTATGGTTAATCACATTCATTACTTAATCCATAAGAAAAGCCCTTGTGATTAACCAAAACCCCTCTGTCTGTCTCCCATACCCATGCCTCAGGTACAGAAAAGGTCCCCAGGGTCCAAGGCTGGGCCCAAGCCACACCACAGCTTAGTAACGAAGCAGGGACAGATTTCCATCCCCCACGCCTGCAATTCTCAGAGTCCCGCATCCTCTGTCTCTACTATGCTGCTCCCTTTATCTTCAGTGAGTCTCAATATGTAATCCCTAATGTCACTGCAAATTAGCATTGCTGCTATAAACTAATCAGTATGTAAAACGAGCAAACCCCTCAGGGGCAAAAATTAAAAACACTGTGCAGGGTACAACGTTAGAACAGCACTCAGCCGACAGGGACTTGGTGTCTAAGATCCCTCTCTCAGACCCAGGGTTCACAAAACCCCCATCTGGACCTGCCTTGTACCGGAAAAAAAAAATCTGCTCCACTGTCTTTCCAGCAATAAAGGAAGGAAGCATAAAACCCACTTGTAACATAAGAGCTGCACCACAGGAAAAAAACAAATGTAGCCTCCAATTGCATGGGAACACATTTTCATCCCTGAGGGGTCACTCAAGATGCAACCCTTCAAGTGCCAATTTCAGTGACACTGAAAGAGGAAAGATGTGGCTGCCACAGTGGATGGGTCCAGGCAGGCATGTAATGGGGTCGCGTGTGAGGAGCTCACTCACCACCTGCTCACCAGGGCAGCGCCCAGGTCCAAGTTCCCCAGTACCATTTGCTTTACCAGCTGCCAGCAGAAGCCTTTGGCTGAGGATATTGAAAGGGCAAGGACAGGCTGAGCATGAGCCCACCATTGTCCTACACCAGGACCACAAAGGCAAAGGCAGGAGCTGCCTTCTCAGACACTATTGTCAGTAGCTTTTGCAAAGCCACAGAGATGGCCATTCTGTACTGGACCAAAAACTATCAGGTGGGAGCACCTATTGAAATGGTGAGAAAAACAGGGCACACCACCTCCATTCTATGGTCATGTCCAGCAGCGCCTCTTCTAAGCAGCACAGCTGGCTATCCTGCTCCCCAGTGATACCTGGACTACCAAATCCACCACACTCTCTTCCTGGGAAGATGGTGATAAGAAGTGGCTCTGATCTGTCCTAGAACCCCTGCTAGAGGGGCTGTGCTCTAGACCTGGAAATAAAGCACCAAGAAGCAATGTCATAAACAACCAAGGCCACTCTGAGGGCAGAGAGCACTGTAGAGTTGCCATGATGATCCAGGTAGTTTGTCATCCTTCTCTGCAGAGATGACTAAGTCTGCAGTAGCTAAGAGTAACGAGAAAAGAGAAGGCACTGTCCTCCACAGTCCCATCCCACTCAGAGAAGTGACTGTCTCACAGGCCACGTGAATATTTATTTAGTTTTATAAAAACTGTGCCCCTGAAGCAAGGCCAACAAATCGCTGTAGCTGCTGCTTTCAAACAGGAGCCTAAAGAAAATTCTTTCTGTGGTCTGTTGGCCATTTCAGAACTTTGGAAATGGAATGGTCAATTCATCAGAAAGAAATAGCAGGTGAGTATGGCGGACTTTAGGGGGCCTGCAGGGGAAGAGACCCTGGTGCATCGGGACCTGCACCATGTGGTTGGCTCGGGGTGCCGGGAGAACAAGGAACTCTTCCCATCTCTGGGAGGTGACTGTGATCCTGCCTGTGTGTGGGCTGAGAATCAGACATCTCACGTCATCCTGTCCCCCGTCCCCTGTCCCCCCTCCCCCTCCCCCCTGCCTAGCAAGTGGGAGCCGGTGAACTACACATCTTGTGAAAAGATTGGCTATGTTATTTAGTATGAGCTCTCCATGTGCAGAGATGGGGACAACCATTTGGAAGAAAGCAGGAGACAATAATGACAGATAGTAAAGATCTTGGGTTGTCTAGCTTTGAAATTTATGCTTTCTTATGTCCCATTCTGTTCTGATTTGTTGTGTTTAATTTTACTCCCTTTTAAAATAAAATTTAAAAATTTTTTTTAAAAAACTGTGCCTACCGGAGTGAGCCAAGAGGAGAACCAGAAAGCAGCCCCCGAGATCTGATCACAACCATGGCAGAACCCAGGAGGCTGCACAAAGAAGCAATTGGCCCACCCTCTTGGTAAGTGCCTTCCTCTGGTGTGAGCCAGGAGGAGACCCAGTAGTGTCTCGTGAGCCTACCGGTGTGTGGGCTTGGAATCAAACATCCCAAACCCGCCCCCCCCCCGCCGTTCACAACTGGGGACAGAGGTCTGAGCATCTCTTGGCAGGATGACTGTATGCAATATAAGAAATGTGGGAGGTCTCCTCTATCTTCTCTTTGAAAGCAAGTATTGTTTTCAGTTTTGTTTCATTATGATTAATTGCTTTACTCTATTCAATATTCTCTTTTGATGGATTTTATAATGTTCTGTCTTTGGTTTGATTTTTCTGTACTTAATTGAGTAGACAACTATTGTGAAGATAATGAGATATACTATGGTACCTATTAC
>PVJX010043949.1:0-13421 GCA_004027295.1 Dolichotis patagonum
AAATCTAAAGAAATTAATTCAAATAAGCCAAATTTTTTCCACATTCCTCATTTTTCTTTCTTTTTAAAAAATATTCAGTTTTCAATTTTCTGTGAATGATGCTTTGTACAAAGGAGGGGACCCAAAAATGTTTGCTGAATGAAAGAACAGAAAAAGCTAATGGGTGACAATGGTCACCTTCTTTTCCCCTTTGGCTCATCGTGTTCTGCACGGAAAATCCTCACTTTTCTCTAACGAATGCCCCATCCTTTTCTTTTGCAGCTCTGAAACCCTGCTATTCACAGGCAGCCATCAAAGAGATGACACAACCTGTGTACCACGGCAAAAGGATGACAGTGTGGAGAGTGAGCCTTTCTTCATCCTTATGATGAAGGATCCAGGGACACACTTGGCCTTGAGATCATGTGTTGTTTAGACATGCCAGGAAGCAGCTCATGATAATCGCATGTGGTACATGACGTCCCTTCCTAGTAATTTTGATTGAGAACGGAACTCAGAGGAGGGCACAGACCCACGACATGAACAGTGAGAGGGTCACCCGTGTTAAGAGGAACAGGTATCAGCCAGCTATGGAGTCAGAGGTCTGGGAAAGCTGCTTTCTTGCAGACAAACAGACGTGGAGAATGAAGCTCAGCTGGTGGCAGTTCGGTGAGCATTAAGCCGATCACATGTGCCAGCATCAGCAACATCTGGGAAGACCTGTGAGCTTCCCGGGGCCTGAGCAGAGCTGGCTGGAGGATCTGCCTTCCTGGTCCCTTCCAGATTAGAGAAAAATACTTCTGTACAGGAGGCTGGGGACCATGCAGCTCTGTGCCAAGCTGCTGACACAGAGAAAGAGAGCAGAGTCCCCAGCGCTGAGGCCCTCAGGCTGAGTTCAGAGCTTTAGTTAGAGAGCTGCTTTGCTGAGAATCGATCAGGAGTGTTTCCTTTACTTCTCTCTTCAGTTCCTCAAAAAGGAACTGGAAACCCTGGTCCAGCTTCTGTTGGTGGCAGTACAGAGCGAGGTGTCCAGAGATTGGGGAGCATCTCAGTGTTGCTTGCTGTCCTTTAACTTGGATGAGGTATTTTGGGATTTGCATGACTCAAATCCATAGAGCCTGTGGGTCAGGAGACAGAATCTAAGGGTCAGAGATAGAAGCCAAGGACTGAGCAGGGCCATCCTCACCAGACTTGTATTCAGGGACAGAAAACATAGACCGAAGGCTCTCCAGCTGTGCCCTGGACTCACCTGTTTCCAAGAGACAAAGGACCACACAGCAGAGGAACCTGAACCCCATGGCAGCATCAGGAACCCAGCCATCTGCTGGATCAGTGCAGGGCCTCCTGGGGAGAGCAGTCAATGTGTCTGCAGATTTGGTCTCCCTGACAGGAGCATATGCCATGCTCTGCTCTTATTCGGCCTGCTGGGCACCCAGCTTACTGCACCTGATGGCAGCACCCAAGCTGTGCTTTGTGAGTCATGCACTATTCCTGCCATGCACGGCCCAGAAACTGAAGCTGGGTAGGGCAAGCAGCCTTCCCACATGCCAAGAACCTTCCTTGCTGTCATACTAACTGTACTTCTGTTCTAACCAGACACTGATTTTCCACCTTCCCCTGTATAGCCCCAGCTGCTTGACCATCCACTGCCTAAGCAGGAGCAGAGAATCTTCACTCTTGAGCACACTGAGACCCAAGGGTACCCTCTCCTTCCCAGACAATGAGTCTGTGTTTACCTCCACTTGTCCAGGTCCCATTCAGTAATTTTAAGCCACCTTTCTGATCCAGTCTGGCAGCCTCATATTGTTTTCAGCCCTGCATCCTGCCTAGTATCCAAACCACTATAGGCAGGCACACACACACACACACACACACACACACACACACACAGAGTTCCTCAAACACTGTGAGACCACAGCGCTCCCTACTGGCCAGTGACCCACAGTCTCTTTGAATTCTACCTTTTGTTGCTCATGTGCTGATGACTGACTAAACCTAGAAGGGATCCTGAGCCCCTCATCCCCTCACACACTGCACACACACACACACACACACATATTCTGCACTGCCTAACTGGCCAGGTTAGGATTAATTTTTCAAATCCATGTTTGGAATTTGAAAGTCTTAGAAAAAAAATACACATTTGTGCAAAACCACAACGCATACTGAAAGAAAACAAAGTCTACACCATTAATTTTGTATGTTAAATTAAACAGAAGCAGAATAAAACAGGTCAGAAAAATAAATAATGGGGATATGCAAGATGATCCATCCTGGAAACACTGCATTCCAGAGCTCCTCACACTTAGACCCATATCTTTTCATATTTTGCATTTAATTATTATCAGATTTTAGACAGTGTGCTTTTTAAAAATTGTTTCTAGACTTTACATGTTTATTTCCAGATTTATTTATCTGGGAATAAAGAATCAAGGATGGGTAAGATCTAAATGTCCCACCAAAGGCTCATGTGTCCAGAGGTAGGGCATGGTAAAAAGAAGCTGGTGAAATCAGACCAAAATGTGTATTCTTGTCTGTGGCTTCTCCCTTCTTTCTCTGTTTCCTGCATTCTATGGTGCATGGCGTTCTCCCTTGTGAAGACTTTCTACCATGTGTTTTCTGCCTTGGAACCAGCCATCTTTGGACTGAACCTACTGCAAATTGTGAGCCAAATAAAGTTTTCCTCATTTAAGTTGCGGGTGTCATTCATATAGTCTTCTAACTGCCAAGAGGGACTTTGAAGCCTAAGCCAGGAGTAAACTGTGTGCTCCAGAGAACATGCATCCAGAAGGAAGTGTGCCCACAGCCCAGGATCCTGCAGTCAGCTAGCATCAGAGTCAAGACCGAGTTGAAGCTTCTTCCTACCCAGGACTCTGAGGGGAAGTCCCAGGGCTCCATGGCTGGGACATGTGTAAGATAGAACCTACTCCACTTTCTGTCTCTTTACTGTGTGGGGCTTTCCCACAGCAGCCCCTTCACCCTGAGATATACCCCACTTTGAATGACAATTTATAGGCTCACCCTCAAATACGAGAGTATATATACATCAACAAATTTTCTTTCTGCCCTGGTGGCAACCATTGAAGCAGAGCTAGTGACTTGATAACATGAAGGAAATTTTCTGACTGCCTCACTCTGACCCCTGCAACATACATGGTCCTGTGATATTTTGTCTGCTGAGTCCCACAATGTTCATGCATAGAAATAGACGTACTTTCAATATCTTGGGTGGAACGCCTTTATCTACCGAGTAAGAGAATGAAGGAGTGAATAAATATATAGATATGTAACAAATGGACGTATTCAATGAACCTAGCACAGAATTTCCTATTTATTTTTTAACTTAATACTTGTAATGCACATGTTTTATTATTAGGAAATTCAGAGCTTTCCTCATAAGGCATTTTGTACATGAACTCTTGCCAACTGTTAAAGGATTGTAGCCCTAAGCAATCAGGGTTGTTCCCACACATCACCAAGGGCGTGGACACTTCATTCCCACTGTGCTTTTCACTTTCACCCACTTGCCAGCCTGCATCTGCAGTGTGAGTTCACACTCACATGGGCAACCAGCATCCCTAAACAAACCTCCTTCCCTGTCCTGCGAGCAGAGTCCTCAGGTGCTTTTGCTTCCACTGCATACTGATTCAGAACTTTTTTCACTTCTGAACCCTCATAAGGTTTTCAGGTTTGGTATCTTATGGAAGACTGGAGATCTTTATCAGCCTGACAAAAGCCCTTCCTTTACAGAAGGCCTGTTTCAGTCAAAGATAGAAGGTATGTTTGGCTACATAGAAAAAACACAACCTGTGTCCCATAAGGGATATAGCGATATAGTGGTCATTATGTAGCCCAATGAGGCTACCCCTTTGGTCACGTTTGTCACATCCTTGGATCCACAGCCATAATCTTTGAGCATTTCCCAAATAGCATTGCTTTAGTTATTCTTGTTTCTATTCACTATTCCGATGAATAGGGTTCATTTTCTGTCCCTACTGGAAGTGAACACTGCACCAGCTACACATCCCTGCCTCCATAGGAAGGACGGGCTGCTCAGAGCCTGGGGAGAGAGGGAGGCACTGAGTGTTTGTAGGGACAGGAAATGTCTGTGTGAGGCTGTGTCTGCACTGCTGGCACAGTGATACACAGCCGAGTCTCCCAGATGCACGGGCTGGATCTTCATAATAAAGTGTTATCCGAGCTTCAATGCTGAGAATCGATTGGTGAAAATGTCTGCCTTTTCTGCCGTGTCATTTCCAACAAGATAAACCATAAACTCCATTCCTTTTCCTGCAGTCTGTTGGTACCAATAGATGTTCTGGTGACCAGAAATGGGGTCACACCTCAGAGTCACAGGCTGCCCCATCTCAGTGATCTTGTGGCTGGGAGTTTGTTTGACTCCTGGTGCCATGTGTCCTGTGGAGACAGACAACAAAAAGAGAATGAGATGAAGGATCAGAAGCACCATTTGATAAAGGAAGAATGGGAAACTGCAAGCACTCCCAGGATTCACCTGCCCCCAGGAGACCAAAGATCACCCAGCAGGGGAGGATACTGTCCATGGTAGGGTCTCACAGGACTGAGGTCTGTCCCAGTTGGGACTTTGGTTGTTAGCAGTGCACAGGAAGAGATCTGCTGACATCACAGCCTGCACTGCCCCCACAGAATCTGTGGAGAACCATGAAAACAGGAACCTGAGTGCCATTATGCACATGAGATGCCCCAAGGCTGGACCTGAGTATCTTGCCATGTGCAGTTTCTGTTTAATAGTGACACTGATGGGGACTCCCTAATACCACAGGGTTCAGGACAGCAAGCCAGTGTGTAAGACAGGAATGGAACAGTAGGACCCACTCTCTTCTCTGACAGCCAGTGCAAAGTCTCCTTGCAGAAGCTCTCAGTGCCTGACTATTTAGAATTTGAATAACACAGAGGGAAAAAATGGGTAATTGGACCCATGAATGTCAGTGAGGACAGATAAGTCACTGAAGATCTAAGGCCCAAAATCATCAGGGACATTTGAGGGTCAAAAAGGAAGCATGGACAGTGACTGAGCTCCCCACTGAATAGATGGGAGCACACAGAGCCACATT
The DNA here is from genome assembly GCA_004027295.1 of Dolichotis patagonum. Lineage (NCBI taxonomy): Eukaryota > Metazoa > Chordata > Mammalia > Rodentia > Caviidae > Dolichotis > Dolichotis patagonum. The sequence goes on from PVJX010043949.1 coordinate 5,073, forward strand.
CTTATCATCCCCAGGTCCAGAGAGGGCATCTGTACAGGTGCGGCACTTTGATCCAGGCTAGAGCTCAGGGTCTAGCTTTAGATTAAAACAGAGAGAGAGTAAGAAAGAGAGAGAGAGAGAGAGAGAGAGAGAGAGAGAGGGAAAGGGAAATTATAGAACAGCAAAGCTAGAATAATAGGGAAAATGAGCTGACCGTAGGTCAGAGCACATAGTCTTCTCATGCACCTTGCTTTCCTACTAGCTGTACTACTGTTCTAACCAAACACTGATTTTCCACCTTCCCCTAACCACCAGCTGCTTCACAGTCCGCTGCATATGCAGGAGCAGAGAATCTTCCTTCTTGAGCACACTGAGACTCACCTTCCCAGACAATGAATCTGTGTTTACCTCCACTTATCCGGGTCCCACCCGGTAAATTCAAGCCACCTTTATGATCCAAGCAACCAACCTGGCATTCCTTTCAGCCCTGCTCTCCTGGCTAGTTCCCAAACCACCACACACACACACACACACACACAGGCATACACAAGGTTCCCTCAAACACTGTGACCCCACAGGCTCCCAAGTGGCCAGTGACCCACAGTCTCCTTGAATCCAACCTTTGGGACCATGTGATCATGATTGACTCAATCCCAAAGAGGATGGGAAACACCTCATTCTCTCTCTCTCTCTCTCTCTCTCTCTCTCTCTCTCTCTCTCTCTCTCTCTTTCTCACACACACACACACACAAACACACACACACACACATACACACACACACACTCATTCTTATGCATAGCCCAACTGGGCAAGTTAGTACTGATTTTTTAAATCCTTGTTTGGAGTTTGAAAATCTCAGAGAAAATAAATACACAGTTGAAAGTATCCCATGCATAATATCTGATCCTAATGCACTGAAATTGGTAATTAATACCAAAAAAATTACAAAGCCATCATAAATACATGGAAATTAATCAGCAACCTTCTGGACAACTCAGGGGCTACAGGGGAAATTAAGCAAGAAATAAAGCAATACCTACAATTCAATGAAAATTGGTGTACAACATTCTCAAACCTGTGCAATGCAATGAAATCAGTCCTAAGAGGGAAATATATAGCAATAAATTGTCACATCAAGAAATGGAGCAAGCATAAATAAACAACCTGATGCTACATCTCAAGCTCCTAGAAAGGAAAGAGCAAGCCAAACCCAAAGCTCATTGAAGAAAGGAAGTTGTAAAGATCAGAGTGCAAATCAATGCAATTAAAACTAAAAAATAGATACAAAGAATTAATGAATTGAAGAGCTAATTTTTTCAGAGAATAAAAAAATTTGATAAACCTCTAGCTAACCTTATCTAGATAAAGAAAGAAAAAACTCTAATTCATGCAATAAGACCTGAAGAGGGAGAAATCACTACAGATCCCATGGAAATTCAAAAAAGCCTGAATACTTACTTTGAAAATCTCTACTCACATAAGGTGGAAAGCACAGAGGAAATGGAGACATTTCTAGAAATATTTGAACTACCAACGATCAATCAAGAAGATATAAGTATTTTGAATAACCAAATATCAGCTATTGAAATTGAAAACATTATTAAAATCTGGCAAATAAGAAAAAAGCCCAGGTCTTCATGGATTGTGAAAGTGAAATGGAGGGAAAGTGCTCTATAGGATATTGCTATATATATGTTTAATTGTGCAAGATATATGACAGTATTATTTAATATTCATTTGATCATTGAACAGAATGCTTTACACTGTCAATGTTTGAATATCTGACCACCTTTGATGTTTTGATATTTTAACTTCAACAGCTATTTCTAAGATGACAACATGTAACTCACCAACTAGTAATTACTTTTGGTGTTAATATTTTCCTTTGAAACTATGCATTATCTCTACATTTTTTATGTTATGTCTTTTTTTCTTTCTTTCTTCTTTAAAAAAATAAATAAATAAAGATAAAAAATAAAGATGTAGAGCTCTTACATTACAAACTCCTCTTTTGTTACCACCTGTGCTACACTGTAAGGTAAATTACATTTAAGAGAACTTACTGTAGTAACACAAGGCTACTTAGTCTAAATATCTTCTCCTACTGATAGAAAAAGTGGCACATTCTAGAGACCTAAGAGCATTTATCTTTCTTCCTACAACCTCAGATTCTAGAATCCTTTTTCTTTTCTTTTTTCTTTTCTTTTCTTTTCATTTCTTCTTTTCTTCTTTCTTTCTTTCTTTCTTTCTTTCTTTCTTTCTTTCTTTCTTTCTTTCTTTCTTTCTTTCTTTCTTTCTCCAAGTCTCTGTCTATCTCTTTTGCTACAGGTTGAACCCAGGGCATTCATAGCGAGCTCTTAGCCCAGCACTTTTCTATTTTGAAGCACTGTTTCACTGAGTCATTCAAGCTGGGTTTTGGCTTGTGATCTTCTTGTCTCAGCTGTGTAGAGGGCTGGGATTACTGAAATGCACCACTGCACCTGGATGGTCCCTAGGTTTTTAGATCTCTATCACATTTGAGGTGGTTACTGAAGTGGCAGCAGGTTTGTGCACAGAATGCTGGGTACTCTGCAGAGCTGTGCCCTCTGCTGGCACAGAGATACACAGCTGAGTCCCCCAACCCCAAGGTACTTATGTTCACCTCACAGAGAGTGTTATAAAAATGAGCTGACAGTCAAAAAGAGATGTTTCTTTTTACTCTCTGAAATTCATTGTAATATTCAAGAGAAATTGAGGTCCTTGACCCATGGCCATTAGTACCAGGACACACTGTGGTGCCCAGTCATAGGTAGCATCTTAATATCACTTTCTGTCCTTTGATTTTGATCCTGTGTCTTGGGGTCTGGATGAATCCAGTCTCTACTGGGCCTGTGGGAAAAGCAGATAAAGAATGGTCCCAGGAGCTAGCCTTGGGGTGCAGTCTCAGTGGGGAGTGGAAGATTCAGGAGATGGAAAGTCCACAATGGGTACATGGTCCTTGTTTCCAGGACTTACTTGCTCCCAGGAGACAAACAGCCACATAGCAGAGAAACCAGGAGTTCATGGCTGGGTAGGACAGAAGGGAGCCAATGTCACGCTGCTCAGGGTTCTGGTCCTTTGAATGATGCAGTTGTCAACAGCAGTTCCTTGATTGGACTTTAGGATATGATGTCACTTTGCTGATGTCATGGTCTCTACAGATGCCCAGGGAACCTAATTTTCTTACCATGTCTCTGGGTTCAGCTAATCCAAAACCCAGTTAGATCTTTTCTTGACACAATAGCACAATTTATCGAACTCCACGGGGGGGCTGCAGGTTGGGCGGCATTGGGCCTTCTGTCTGTACCACAGCTCCCTTGCATCTCCTTGGAAGCAGATTTGGCTCTGCTTGTCTGTACTCAGGGCATAGAGGATATCATAATCTAGCATCAGACCTTCATTTATCTCTTTGAAACTCTGAAAGATTGTTAATCATTGTGTAGCTGGATTTTTCTGACTCCGTGCTGCAGAAACACACCATGAATTCCTGTTCCTGTCATTAAAACATATTAGTGGATTAAAGTGTGAATTAGCATTCTTGTTGAAACTTCTATGTCCTTGACTGCTAGTTATGTGAGCTACCCCCCACAGACAGTGGGTGGTCCATAGTGCCACAACCCCCTACACTCAGGGCAGTGAGTAATAAGATTTTGTATGTTAGGAACTCAGGTTTCTATGTTTCCCTATTACTTACTTTCAAATCTAACAGCCAAGTTTACTGTACTTGGAAATAGAGCCTTTAGGACAGAGATTGACGCTAAGGGCATGTAAATATTTTCATGAGAGGGGCACAACATTCAACATCTACAATTTAAAGGAAGAACAATTTAATTTGGTTCACAGCTTCAGAGGATTTTCATTCATGGTAGCTGGTTCCAAAACAGTAGGACTGAATTTGAACCAAGTAGCAGAATTCAATTTGGACCAATCAATGGACTTAAATTTCAACCAGTCACAGACCTGCTGTTCCTCTATACGCAGCTCTCTTTTCACACTTCTCAGATTGGAACCTAATGTTCTATAGCACAGGCCTTTTTCAGATCACTCCTTCCTCTGCTGGTCCTGCAAATGTACTTGTGATTTATTTGTCAGGTATTATGGTCTTGGAAGGTCTTGTAAATCTTCTCAGGATTTTTATCCCAAAATAGTTTAGGACATGAATTGTGTTAAAAAAAAATAGCTAGAAGTGCAAACTCTAGAGGCTGCCAGCCCTGAAGACCTCCAGAGAGTGTCCATAGATATCAGGAGAGACCATCCACAGAGACCAGCAGGGGAACAATCAGCACTGGCTGGTGGAATCATCTGGCAATGGCAGTAGGAGCCAGTGTTGACCAGTGGTAACCAATGGCTACATCTGACAGTGGTAGAGTCCATCTATTACAGTTGGTCACCAGGAGTGCAGAACTTTAACACTAAGGGCTGAGAGGTGTTGGAATTCAAATCCAGAGGTGCTAACAGAGCTGCATCTTGACCATTTCTGATTTGCCTAAATTGTACAAAAGAACCCTGGACTGATTTGCAGCACTGTAACCCAATCATGTTTCCTGGAGAGAAACTAGCACTTCCTTGAATCTTTCAACAATGATGCCTGTGAAGTACTGATTTATTTCATAGAATCTGAAAAAGACTTGGTATTACTGGAAGCATTTACATAAGGAAGATGATAGGATTTTCCTGTTTTCTTCCTCTCTTTATTTGTTAGAGCCTCTTTCAAAACACCTCAGAACCTCCAGAGTAGGAGGTCCAGCCTAGTTGTTCACATCCAGCAGTGATATTATAACAATCATCAGCAATATTTTCCCTAAGGAATAGACAGCCAGATATCAAAACACTAAAACATAACTTATGTATTCAAAATTGTAGTTAATAATTCTTTTTTTCTTTCCTTGATTTTATTCTTATTCAAAAATCATGTTTTATAAATGCTTATTTATTTTAATGTTTTTGTCTGTGTTGAAAAATATTCAATATAAAATTTTCCATTTGAGCTATATTTTTTCCTGATAAGAAAAACTTAATTATAACCATTTTAAAATGCGTAGTCAGTGACACTGACAACAGTCACTTTGTTGTATAACAGCCACCACCATCCAGGTCCAGACCTTGTTCATCCCAAATTGAACCTGTACGCATCCCACAAACACTGGCCATTGCTTTCCTCTTCCAAGCCCCTTGATATGATCATTCCATGCTCTATTCTTTATAAATTTTACTAAACCTGGTAACTCACCTAACTGGAGTTGTATAGCACCTCTCTTTATTTGCCTCTGGTTTCTTTTCCATAGGGTGATGTCCTTGAGTATCCTTTGTGTAATAGAATATATTCATACTTCATTCCATTTTAAGACTCAATAATATTCCTATTCAATGTCACTTTATTTTAGCAGTGTTGAGGATTAAACCCAGAGCACTTGCACTAAGCTGCATGCTCAATCTTTTAAAATTTTTTTAATTTGGAGCAGAATCTTGCTAATCTTTCCTGGCTGGGATTTAGTTACAATCCTTTTCTCTCATCCTAGTGGATGCCAAGATTATGGGCGACCACAATTAGACCCAGCTTACATCACATTTTAGGAACTCCTCAGTTGTTGATGAGTAGTTTGTTTCTACAGTTTGGCTACTAGAAATAACACTGCAATGAACATTAGTGTACTAATATCTCTTCTAGTGTTTGTTTCCAATATTTTCATTTGCATACTAAGAAGTGAAATTGCTAGATCATTCAGTAATTGTATGTTTAACTTTTAAGAAAATGTCATAATGTTATTAGCAGTGAATGGAAGCACTCTTTATTTCCCTCTAGCAATGCCAAGGACTCTAAATTCTTCACATCTTTATCAGCAGTTATTATTAGATTTGCTTCCTTCTGATATTTATAATAGCCAATTTATGGGCCTTACAGTGTTATGTTTTTGAATTTTTGAGATTATGGTGCTAATTCATGGTGGGATTCCCTTTAGTGTTGTTTGTCTTAAATATTTACTTTTCAAATTTCAGATTAGCCAAAATATTGGTATCTAAAATTATGGGAAAGCATTTCCACTTATAAAATTCACTAAGCCAGGAAACATTGATAATACTAAAAGTTAGACATTTTTCAAAGTGGACCTGATGTTACAAAACCAAAATTCTAGTTTAAACAAAATCTACTCTAAGACTTAGTTGAGGTAGACTACATCTTGGAGGTGTTTATGAATTTAGCTTGTATGAGGCAAAGCTCATGAGAAACAAAAGTTTTAAACATGTTGTATGTATTTTGTGTGTATGTATGTATGTATGTGTGTGTGTGTATGCATTTGTGTGTGGTATTGCCTTTGTTCCTCAATGCTTCTGGTTGCAAACAGCTAAGTTTGCAAACAGAACCTTTCTGCAAATTTTGCTTCCTTTTGTGAAAAACACTGCTGGTGATAAACATGACTGTGAACATCTTGTCCAGAACTTTGGGGCAAATTAAGTTCTTGAACCAATATATTCATATACATACGTGTGTGTGTGTGTGTTTGTGTGTGTGTGTGTGTTTGTGTGTGTGTCTCACAATTGATGATAAAGATAGATAGATGATCGTATATCTATATGTGCATTTATGAAGTAGGCTTACATTTTCAGCCTGAAGTGTGAGGTGTGGAAGGGCAAAAGGGCTGTCTGTTCCCTGAAGTTTCAAAGGATCCAGTCAAACTTCAGTGCACTGGAAGGCTAAAGGATCTGCAGTGCTAAGCTTTGGAGTCTGCCCTGGAGCAAGGAAAGAATATGTCCATAGTGAAGACAAAGACTGGATCATATGAAGGAACAGAAGCGAGCCTTCCTTTGTTTCCCTTCTTATTCAATTCATCATACAAGCCTATGGAATGGTGCCACTGACAGCCAGGGTTGGTCTCCTGTCTTAAGTAATTCCATTCAGCCATGTTCAGAAGTAAACTAATACAAGCCTTTGGGGATTTCTTACACAGGTTCACACAACACTTAACTATCACATAGTTTAAACTCACTTTCAAAGCCCAACAAGCTTATATCTCACCTGGAGTCAAGTTCCACACAAAAGTGCTCTGACTCAAATTTGAGAGAGGCTCCTTGAAATGAACACAGAGCCTATGTGTGTACATATGCTTGGAGATAATCACTGAACATCAAGGATGGTGATATATATATATATATATATGTTTTTTTTTTGGTAGGAAGAGTTGAATTCAGGATCCGTGCTTGCCAGGCAGGAGTGCAATAATGAGCTATATCTCAGGACCCAAAGGATGATGGGGAATTAAAGCACACATGAAAAGATAGATTGCCAACTGTAGTGCCCATGAGGGTCCAGAGAGATTGTTGTGAGTATGCCCTGGAAGGTTGGGCTGGAGCAGAAGTTTGTTCCTGCTTCATGGGGAACCAGCAAGGGCTGAGCACCTGGGCAGGAACCTGCTTCCAAGGTTAGAAAGCCAGAAACCAAACCAAAGCACTGGCCATGGTTTAGTGTGGCCATTGTCAATCCTGCCCTTCCCTGAATTCTGACCTGACAGCAAGAGACAGGCCAGTTTCTCAGGAGGCTGAGAAACTAGCTGAGTCCTAGAGGGGGCTCCACTTGCAGGTGGTAATAATCAGGAGTCACTCACTGCTTTGTTCAGTCTGAGGGGTGATTTGATTCAGGAGCAGTGTGCGGCTCTATGCTCCTTAGTGCCCAAGGGAATCCAAGTTTGCACAAGGCTTCTTCAGATTGCTGGTATGCGAAGGTCCACAGTGGATATAATTTAGATGTTTGTGAAAATGGAGTCTTCTTTTGCAGCAAGAGTGTAGTGAATACCTGATATCATGCATCATATTTTCCTGAGTAATATTAGAGCCCTACTTAGAAGAATGAATAAAATATTAATCATTGTTAACTCTCTTTTCTTGGAAACACTTTTATTACACACAGTAAAATGTATATCACGGTGGTCAGTTATTTTTATTTTGACAAATTAGAATGCTCTCGTAGTACCTCGCCAATGAAGATGTAGTTATAACACGTACTGTATTCTGTTGCCTTCCAATCATTAACCATTGCATATATTACATTAAATGTATCTTTTGATAGTGAATATATTTGTTGGTATGGTTTAAACTGACCTTTAACTTCAAATTCCCATACTATTGGCCTGACATGGAAATACAACTTACTTTGTTTTCTAAAGCTTTGCCAGATTCATTTATCCCTTTTTTTCTAAATGTTTAATACATTCCTTAGAATTTTCTTCTTGCTTGATGTTGTCATATCTGCATAAAGTTTATTTACTGACTTTGTTTGGCACTTGCATACTTTTGATTTGTTTTCTTGTGTTATTGCATGGGCTAGAATCTTCCCAGCAGTATTTAATGAAAAGGAC
>PVJX010043950.1:0-13423 GCA_004027295.1 Dolichotis patagonum
GGTGTCTCATTTTAAATGTTTGACATTAAACCATGCAAATATGTCACAAAAATTGATATAGTACATATTTTTAAAATGTCTAAAGTCACTATTATAATGAAGTTAATGAATTACATTGGCACAAAATTGGAGGCATAGATAGGGATTATTCTAAATGATTTGAACACAATAATTTTATAATAAATCTTAATGTATTGTATTGAATTACAAATAGAATTTCAGAATAAAAACTACACAATTTTAGTAATTATATTAGTAATAGTATCAGTAATATGTTTCCCTGTTCATAACACAGAGAAAAATTATAATTTCAGATGAAAAATTATGCAATATTATAACTCTAGCATCCCTAATGTTCTTAACAACTGGAAAATACAACTTAGGAAAATTTATAAAAATCTATATGACTTTAACATATGAACCTGAATTCTTCTTAGCAGAATCTTTCTTTCTATATCCAGTGAAGAGAACTAAAATCAATCAACAGCTTAGAATCAATGAAATATGTTTGGTTCCCATACTGCAGTTCCATCATAAGGAATCAGACCATTGGGATAAACTACTTACTTCAGCTCTGGGGTAATGAGGGCACAGATATGGAATAACTTTATACAAGGGTCAAGACAGATTTCAAGAGACTGTCAGTTGTCTCAGATTTGGGACAATCTGTGAATCAGCAAACGTACTATAAGAGACACAGAACCTTACGTATGTTTAATCTATGATTGGAAAATCATTTTTAAAAATACTCAACATTGCAGAATGATAGTAAATCAACTAATTACTAATCAACTAATTACTATTAAGACTTTTGAATAAAGGGAGGGAGCCTATATTTATCCTTTAATTCCTACCTGTACTGTATCCTGAGATAAGCAAACATTTGAAGATGGGTAAGTGCTTCTTTTTTTGTACCAGGGATCAAACTCAGGACCACATGCTTGCCAAACAGGTGCTTATGCAGCTGAGCTAAATCCCTGGCCCACACTAATTGTGCTAGCTAATACATTAAAATGAAATGATAAAATTATGATATTGCAATTTCATAATATATGTCATATCTAATGTCTAATGTATGTGCATTTTACATGCTGTTTGATCTTCCTTCTGTCTTTCTTTTTCACTTTCCATCTCTCTCCTTTTATATTTTATGTTTTATTTTAAGAGTTCTAGCTAAATTGCTAAATTGCCCCAAGCTGGGCTTAAACTGTATGACTCCTGCCTCAACCTCCTAGAGTGCTGGGATTACAGGTGTGAACCACCATGCCTGCCTGCCTTGTTTTACATTCTTCAAGGTTTTAATGAATCTAGACCCTGAGAATCCAAAGCTGCTAATATCACAAAATGAGAAGCAATAATTTTTATCTTCCCATGATGAAAGAACTCAGCATTATCTCTGAAGTAGAAATGCTAAAAACACATAAAAATAAAAGCCACTTTTAATTTTATGTAAACTATAAACCCAGCTACTAAATTAGAGTCCATGCAGAGTACAAAGGACCTTGCTAAACAATACTGTGGAAATAAAGTTGGCAAAATGTTAACTAACAATTCAGAGCATTATGATTCCTGACCAAGTAAATGCCAAAGAGAGAGATTAAAAAATATGAATTTTACCATTAGGACATTATTTACATTCTCACTTAAACAAAATGTGTGAAACATCTTTGACATTTGTGAGGTAACTAAAATTTGAACTGTCTGTGATGTGAAGATATTACTATTAAATTTTTAGACATCATCATAATATGGCTTTGTTAAAAAAAGAACTCTAATACATTAGAGTCATATAATAATTTTGACAGATGATATGATGCTTGAGCATGATTTTTAAAATAGAGGATGAAGAGAGAGGGGCTAAATCAGGATGAAACAAGTTTGGTCACAAATTAGTAACAGCTTCTTGGTGGAATAGGGTGATTCATTTTATTGTTATGTTTACTTTTACACAGTCTTGAAATATAACACAATAGGGTTTTTCAAAGATGGCAGACCTAGAGGTAGCAGGATATGGAGCCTCTCTGAGAGAGACAGCTCAAATGCCAGAATAGAATACCCTGGAGAGATCCAAACAGAGAGAGATGGACTCTCTCAACCCAGGAAGAAACTGAAGGGAAAAAAACTGCTCAAATATGAGGTCTTGGGGCTACCATTAGAGAAGTGAAGATCGGCAAGCACTGGACTCTGGCCGAGCCAACCTGAATTCATACCCAAGATCTACTTGAGTGACAGAACCCACACTGATGCGACTGGCTTGAGCGGCCAGAGCATTGAGCTGAACAGCCCTGTGTGCAGCTCGCCTGGAACCAGCCCTTCATGCGACCCACCCTGAGGCACCGTGAATTTGCACTGCATCCCCACTGAGTTCAGAGGTCATGGAGCCCAGTAGATCTCAGGGACGGGCATCAACACACGGTGAGTGATGGGAATGGGACCCTCCTGCAGGAAAGGGGCAACCAAATGGATGACATATTGGAGTTGGGCAGGAAAGGTCTGGCTCTGTAAGGAAGCGGCTTCAGTTGGTTGCTCCCCTCACAGAGCAGATTGGTGGAATCTGCTTCAACTGGGCTGGGACCCAGTGGGTCATCACAAATCAATTGCTTCCCTGAGGGCGGCGCACACTGACCCAGTGAAGGCCCATGAAGGTCAACTGGCCTGGAGGGGAGGAACCAGTGTATACTACCCTTGCTTGCACTTCACTCTCTGATAGCAGATGTCAGAGGGCAGAAGCCCCTAGGCTACATGCTCCAGAAGAACCCTAACCAACAAGAAAAAGGGCTGGAAATTACACCATAAACTTGTATGTATGGAACCAAAAACATGACAAAAGGGAGAAATAAGAAAAAGCCCCCAGCCCCCAACATGGAGAACATTGATCCAGGAGAGGTAAATATAAAAGAGATTGAGGGCAGCAAAATGAAACATCAAACAAAGTGTCAGTGGACATAAAGAGATATATTCAGGACCTTGTAAATGAGATCAAAACTGAAACATTAATTCAAGTAAAATAAGAGACAAATAGATTAATAAAAGAAAAGCTAGGCATCTCTCAAGAAGACACAGAAGAATGGAGGAACACAAAAGGAGAGAAACATTCAATGAAGAATATAAAAAAACCTAGAATTCATGAAGCAGATTCAAAAAGATTACCAGCAAACTAAAGACTCCATAGAAAACTGGCAAAACTGTCTTAAAGAAAGCAAATATAGAGTATCAAAAAATTGAACACAGACTTGCAATGTGTGATCATGAAAAGGAAGATCTCTTAAAAATAACAAGGGAGCAGGCAGTAAAATACAAAGACTGAAAGATGACAAGAGGATCTATAACTTAAGAATAAAGCATGTGAATGAAGAAGCAGGAACCAAAACAGAGGAATTACAAAGGCTATTCACAGAAATTATTAAGGAAAATTTCCCAAGCATAGAAAAAAGAAATGATATGTAGAGGTATGAAGCATACAGAACTCCAGCCACCTACACCTAACCCAAACAGAGCTACACCCAGACACATAATAATCAACATCCCAGAAATTCAATATAAGAACAGAATATTAAAAGCCATCAGAGAAAAGAAACAGATCACCTATAAAGGAAAACCCATCAAAATCATGGCAGACTTCTCAACACAGACCATCATGTCAAGAAGAGCTTGGAGTAAAATAATTCAAGCCCTGAAGGAGAACAACCTCCAGCCCAGATTGATGTATCCTGCTAACCTCTCTCTAGAAATTAATGGAGAAGCAAGATGTTTCCATGACAAAGAGGAACTGGGAGAATTTGTGACCACCAATCCAACCCTACAAAAAATACTAAAGGACATTTTAGAAAGAGAGAAAAAGAATATGAGCATTTCAGGAACAATGGCAGAGAGGCCTCAGTGATTGGGGCAGACAGTGGAGTGGAAGAGAAAAATAGACTATCAATGGCAGAAAAATAGAATAGCAGAAATGAGGCAGAGAAGATTGGCTATAATCTCTAGAGGGCCTCAAAATACTAACAGAGAGAAACACAGGCAGACTAGATCAGGAGATAAGGTCCATTGAGCTGCTCTATATAGGGAGGCAGTGGGATCCATAACAAGCAGTGCACCCCATGGGAGTGAAAGGGGAGGAATTGTCTAAAAAAGGGAGGCAGAGGATATTGTTAATGGGGTAACAATATTTAAAATCTACATTATTCTAATCACTCTGCTTGGATGGATTACATGCTGTACCAGTTTGTTTACTTACTCTAGACTAGAGGACAAGGTCAGCTATCCCCAAAATAAGAGGACATAATATGGTAATCATCCTTAATTACATATCAACTTAATCAGAAGTTCTGTATAACTTATACTGTCTTATTATGACTGATCTTATTTGAATCTGGTTTGTTAGAGTGCTATCTTGTATTGACTGATTTTATTCAAATCTGTTATGATTGATAGCATCAAGTCTAAGAGTATAGACAACTACACTGAAGATGACAAGATTCACTAAGATACCCAGTCTGCTTTGATTATTGCCTGCTTTTGAAGTCTTATAATATCTCTAATGCTTTGTTTTTATTAATGTTGTTATATACTGCTGAGACATCATGGTAACCATTGTAGATCACCTTGTATTGTGGTTTTATATGACTTTTTGCTTCATGCTTTTCTAGGAATTGTTTTGTTTTGCCTTGCTTTGTTTTGTTTTTCCCTCTAATACAGAAAGGATAGTTATACATGTAGAGACTCATGAATATGTAGTGCTTATAAACAGTTTACGAGAACCAACTATATAATGCATGTTGAAATGAACAACTATTTTGAAGAAAAAGAGACACCATAATACCCACTGCTGACACCGTAATGTCACGATGTGCAATCCAGCAACACTACCATTCTTTGTTCAAAGTGATTTTGGCTTGTTTTGTTTTGTTTTGTTTTGTTTAAGTTCAACACACATAAAGGAATGGACAGCTGTTTTGAAGAGAATGAGATAAACTATGACAGCCACTCTTGGCTTCCCTATTGTCTGGTCTTGAAGACCTGAAATGCCCTCCTTGTCCTGCTCAGATCAGTTCCATACGATGTGGTTTCATGTGAACTCCCTGTATGTGACAATATGGACAACTATTTGGAAGAAAACAAGAGTCAATATGATAGAGAGTGAATATCTCTGATTGCCTAGCTTTGAAATTTATGTCTCTTACATTGCTCTCTTGTGACCCGCTTTGTTCTTTTTTTTGTGCTTTATATAAATTTAATATAATTTAATGTATATTTGAGTGGGTAACATGGATGACCATATTGCTGTTTTTGTCAGATCGTGCAGCAGAACTGTTAACAGTCTCACTGTTTGAATGTCTTTGCATGTTTTAATTTTGTAATTTGAACAACTATTTTCAAGATGTCAGTATGTAATCTGTCAAGTACTGATTTCTTAGTGGGGTTTTTTTTTTGGTTCTTTTCCTTTTTTCCTTGGAATTCTATATTTTTGCTACCTTTTATTCTGTTTTGTTTGATTTTTTTTTCTTTAAATAAAAATTAAAAAAAGAAATATAACACAATAAAAGTTTAAAAGTAGTGATAAGTATGTATGCTGATCTTGGACAGCAAAGGGCACAAATGATGTAAGTGAAAAACAACCTATATATTTGCCTTTGGCCTAGGATCGTTAGTGGGCAATTTTTTATTTCTTTCTCTGCTAGAAAATTCTTTGTTTTTCATATGCCATATTTGCTTGGAGCTACTTAATCTCTTCTCTTGAGGCATCAGTCATATTACTTCATTTATTACTTGTTATTTTTGTCTATCATTCTTACAGCTTGTCAGCCTTTCATTATGTTTATTATAATAAAACAAACCTTTTCCCTGGTACCATCTGGAGTTCTGTTTCTTAATAACATTTCTTGCAACACCTAGTAGCCCATAGGGGGTTGTGACCATGCTCATAGGCTAAAATAGATATCTATTACATGGCCAACTTCTGTCAAATTTATTTATTTGATCATCATGAGATCAATTTGTTATGGGCTTTTGGTTAGATCAGTGTATTTTAATTGGCACTAGACATGCACTAGCTTTTAAATATACTCTCAGCATCCCTAATTGCAATACTACTTACTGCACTGTTCTGGTAAACACCTGCTTTAGAGCAGTTCTTCCATCCAAACTTCTGATATGTCTGCCAGGTGCTTTGAACAGGGAGCACACGTCACCAGCCTATAAATGACAGTCATTTTAAATACTTTGTGAGTACTATGCTTTGAATATTCCTGAGTCCTACTAAGCCAAGTGCACTGCTGGGAAAGAAAATAATTAACTTCCACAAAATAGAGAAGACAGTGCCACAATATTACACTTTTGAATAAGGTTATTGTTAAGTTTTCTTTAGCCCTTAGGATGAATTTAATTCTTTAACAACAAAAATTTTACTTTGCTGTAATAAAAACATTTCTAATTACAGAATACCTAAAAAGTTTTAAAAACTAGATTTCTAGTGACAATGAATTTAATCATTATCCTTGAACTTTAGATAAGCACTTCCTTGCAAATGATCCCTTTACTACTTGTATGGTATGGCCTTGTTCTTGGAAAACTTTAGCAATTTTTATCATAATCAAGGTCATCAAAATATTTACAGTAAATTGAAAAGCCCCAGGAGACACTATTATGGTGTATCCTGTGAAGTACAAGAACATAGTAAGAAGGCTACTTGAACTTGTATAGAGCAGTGGCACTGATATTTGGACTGTTCGGAGCAAATAGCTCCCTTCAAAATGGAACAAATTATCATTGCCAGGTGCATATACCTCTAAGAGGCAAATCCTTTTTGATCTTCACAGTACATTTCCACTTTGATTGAAAACATGGATTTTTGCAACACATTTAATTAAAAGTAAAATGTTTCTATAACCAAATAGGAGACTGTGATATTTAAAACTACAAAGATTCCTATGTAAAAGTAATTGTTGGAATGTTTCCAAAGCTAAGTAGAGAATAAAGTGGAAATTTAAATGATAGACTTGAGGAAAGATGTCAAACATAGCCACAGGTGAAGGAACTGTGAAGTTTTAAGACTACTATGCTACACTGAAGTCCAAAGCTATTATTTTTAGGAGGGCTCTAAAGTTGGCAATCAAATACTCCCATCTCTAATGAAAAGCAGTGAATTTAATGTAATGCTATTAAAATAAATACACTTCAGTGCACTGTTTTGGATACTTTAGAGCTGCATAGGCAGACGGTAAATCTTGTGGAGAAATAAGAACAATGCCTTTGAGCAATGGTTTTGAATCTGGGACTTGGTTTTTTTCACTCATATTTCTTCAAGGTTCATTGTGAAAAGCTACAGATACTGTGAAATTTAAAAAAAAAGTCCCTGTTGGCCAGTGAATTTTCCTGTTTTCTTCATGATTTTGTATGTTTGTGTGTCATCTGTGAAAGGGATCTAAACTTCATGGCAGTCCAAAACAAAAGTATTTTTCAAATCACACCTACAATGATGAATCTGACATATCTGGCACACAGTCATCTCAAATGAGTGATATATACATATATTCATGATTCCTTATCAGAATGATGAGCAGAACCAATCATTAGTCAAGGTCAGGAGATACTTCATGTCTCCTATTCTAGTGGTGCTTGTATATAAAGGAAAACAAAATCTCCTCAACCTTTGAAGCATCAGTCATGTACTAAATAGCTGATTATCCACATTCTCTGAAAAATTTGACTGCAAAAATAAAAACAAACATAAGGAATTATGTTTTTGAAGTATTAAAAAATACTGATGATTGTCCTCAAGATTATGTAAACATTTTTTCTCCCTCTTTCTGTAGCATGTGTAACAATCAATTCTTTTGCACATAAACTTATTAAAAATCAACTTTCTTTAATTTCCTCTTACTTTGAGGTTCAAATATGAAATAAATTTCTTGACACCACAGTTATAACTGGACAGTCTGTATGTGTAAAAATATTTAAAATATTCCCTAACATAAACAACATTGTATAGATGTCAATTTATCCCCCAATTTTTGACTGGCAGATTGAGACTACAAGAGAACAGATTTTAGAGGAATAAACAAGAAAAGTTTCAACAGCATTGTCCGGAATTTGGCACCGACTTTCATCATCAGTAGTAGTTCACTCTCAGCAGAGAGCGCTCTCGGGACTGTGCCATACTATTTATGAGGTTCTGAAGGAAGTATTAACGCAAAAATAATGATGCTCATGTGTGACTGACTGATAAGCTTAATTTTCAACTTGAATGACTTGAGAGTTTCCCAGGAGATTAGGGAAGCGCATGGCTGTGTGTGGGTGGGCCATGTTGTTGTGACTTTGAGTACTATCTGATGTTTTACTCATTCCTCTGACTTTCCCCTTGCTTTGCTTCCTGAACATCACAATTTGAGAATCTGTGCTCTATCACATCCTTTCACCATACATTTCTGGTTTGGGAGCAGTTAACCATGGACTGACTCCCTGGAAATTAATCCTAGGAGCTACAGTAAACCTATCTTTCTTTAAACTGTGTCAGGAATTATGTCCCAGCAATGAGAAATTTGACAAATAGATAATATCATAGTCAAAATTGCAACTTTAAACATGTCTTTTTACTAGGTGTGTACACTAAATTACTCTTATTTAAAATACTTGCCGATGTTACTTTCATATCATAAAATGATATTCCTAGAAAAATTAGATTTCATACATAAGTGAGGTAATCTTATGATTTATACAAAATAATCTACTTTTCTGATTAAAGAGGAAATTACTATTAATTACCTTAACAAAAATGGGTGATCTAATCTGGAAAAAAATATATATCATTTAAAATATTGCCTGACATAGGAACCATGAATAGATGTTTCTTTTTGTTGTTGATATTACTACCATGGTTTTAGTTTTCATGAAATAAATGATCCTTCAGTTTTCTTCCAAATCAGAAATTCTAAGATTGTTAGTAAATATGCCATTGTCTCCACCCACATAAGTTCATTTCTAAACTATCCAACTCAACAGAGGCCTGCAAAAGTGAGACGGACAGTAAGTATGAGGGAACGAGTTTATTTTCAGAGTCAATGTGCTTTATCTTCAGTGCACCAGCTAAGCATAAAATGGAGAACACCACTGTCAGATCTGCAGAAGAGACTACTTCATCACAATGGCAACTTTCATTCTTCCTATTGACTTTGTATCATAAAAGACAAAGCGACTGTGTTGATGCTCTCAGTTATGACATAAACTGGCATGATGGATAAGAAGCAACTTCCATGTCACATAAGTGAAAAGAAAATAGTGTCACCGTGTGACCAGTGAAGGAGGGCTCTGTGTCTCTGCAGGGGCCCAGAAACATTGGTGCTTTTCTTCTTTCTCACAATAGGAAAAAAAATAGATGTCACATTTTTACAGAGTGTAATAAAAAGAATATGCTAATATCTTGTGAAAGATAATGTTTAAAAAAGGAAAAATCATGATTCTTTTATTTTATATGTTTATTTTTTTGTACTTGGAATTGAACTCACAACTTCATGCTTGCCAGGCAGGTGCTTTGCCACAGAGCTAGGTATATGCCCAACAAAACAAAGATTCTTAAACAGCTATAAACTGAATGTGTGTTTAATATTTTATTTACCTTATCAATTAAATAAGGGGACCAGGAGATAGAAAAGATCCAAGGAAAATCTAAAGAACAGGCACATGTAGAAATTAGGAACATTGAAATGAATGTGAAAATGGAAAACAAACTTTGCTTTCTCCACAGTGGGAGAAAAAATTCAATTGATCTTCTCACAAACAGAATTAACATGTTTTTACACTGTCCATTGTGTAACAATGTCCCCAGAGCTGGAATCATGTGACTCAAAGAGGAGCTCTAGATTAGGAGCTGACAGGCCATCTCTGTGAATGAGCCATCTGTTTCTGTAAATAAAATTTTATTGAAACATAATATGGTTATGTATTACTCATAATGCTGAATGGCAGAGGTGAATCAATGGAACAAAACTTTGTAGACCAAAAGCTTAAAATAGTCAATGTTTCACAGGAAAGTTTTCTGATTTCCACTGCAGTTAGTACATAGGTTTCAACTGAACCACACTTTTCTCTATCTTACATAGTGGTAAGAAAATAATTTGGGAACTAGATAAACCTTGATTCAAATCTTAAATGTACTACTTAATATACATGTCATTTTGGACAAGTTATATAAACTCCTTGGTTTTCTGTTATTAAATATATATTATAGCCCTAGCATTATTAAATAAGTGTAATCTTGTTGTGTAATTATCATGAAGGTGAACTAAAATATCAGTTTAAAAGCCTAATTAAATAGGATGAGGTAAGCAGTTCAACAGTATGTTTCTTCTTGTTGATTGTTTCTTATCAGAATATGAAAATCTTTTGTTAAAATTTTATCCTAGGATCAAAGAGGAGTTCTAGATTGGTGGTAACTTTTAAATTAATATTTCTTAAATTCCTGGAATGCTCATCAATAAAGAGGGAGTCATTTTTGCTGCCTAAAAAAATCTGACCACCATGGTTTTCTTGGGACAAATAAAGGGCAGCCTAGTGTATCAGCCAGTACAGTGAACATGGGACTAGGGGATTAAAAAACAAGTCTGGGGGTACAGAAAACTCAAATCTAGTTGTCAATTACTTTATGTCTAAACTGAAGGTGTGGAGCAGAAACAGAACTGGTACGATCCATGAATGTTTTGAAACTCTCCTACATGATACTACTATAGCCTCTCCCCTAGTGCTTCATCACTGAGAAAGAAAAGGTTCAGATGAATAGAAAAGGTGATAGAAATGTGTGGCTAGATGGAAGGTCATTTATTTTGGCATAAGGTTATCACTTTCTTTCTATACCTGGTAATAGGATTCTCATAGTCAATATATAGTGTCTGATACATTCCTCATTATCCATTGACTTTACTTCTTATAGAGTTAATAGAGTTCTGCACATGGTGCATTTAATTAATAGCCAAGTGAAGATGGAAATAATTCTTTAATGATTATTATCATTAACTGTTCCTCATAATATCCCTAGGAAGCACTGTCAGGATAATTACCCTGGTTTTACAGGTGAGAAAGCTGAAGTCTGGAGAAGGAAGAGCCACATGACTAAAGTCACACAGTAATTAGTAGAACTGGAAAAAGAATTTAGCATCCTCGGCACTGAGATTTTGTTCAAGCAAAATGATAACCACAGTCTGCTAAGGGGCCAGGAACCTTGGGGAAAATATTCTTCTAAAAGGACCAGAGGCATTTTGCTGGCAGCCAAAATCACTGAGCAGAGTGGGCTCCTGGAGAGCCATTTCTTTCTCACACATTAATCTATTTTCTCAATCCGTGTGATGACTTATACATTGAAAATATCCCCAAGGTTCTAGACACCTTGTTAATATGAGTTTTTGATTCATGAGTAAAATGTGTAAGCATAAAGGTCTTCTCTAGCAATGAAGTCAGTGAGGTTAAACTATAGGCAATTAAGAATTTAGGTGGCACAAATAGCACGGTGTATTTCACTGGCTTATTCAATGAATATTTATTGAGTGCTTATTACTTGTTTTTTTGTTTTTGTTTTTTTTTCAATTTGAAAGAGAATAAAACAAAAGGGGGCAGTACAGAGCAGATCAGAACAGGACAACATAGGCAACACAGTACTTTACATTAAGACAACTGGACATCAACAGTAGCTAACACCATATCTCTTACTCTGCTATAGTTAAGCATAGTTTCAAATACAATAATATCAAACATAACACAATAGTATAAAGCCATGCATAGAGTGAAAGAATTATAGAGCTTTCTGATCCGAATAACACAAAATGATCAATGGGTACTATAATATCTCATTTTTGATAAAAAAAATTTTGTTTGAACTATCATACATATTCAAATTCCAATAAGACACAATGTGATAGAACCAATGGTAGTAGAACAAAAAAAGCATAGTAGGACTTCTAAGAAGGATGATATTAAATCACCAATAGCTGTCATAATGTTTTTTTTCAAAACAGCTGTTCATATCATCACGTATGATATAGTCAAACAAAACAGGATAAAACCATTGCAACTGATGATTGAAAACTTTGAAAGGCTTCAAAGCTATGAGATGGGGACTCATGCTTACCATAAAGTCTTATATACTCTTATCAAATCTTGGAAGCAACCTAAGTGCCCATCAACTGAGGAATGGATAAAAAAAAGTTGTGGCATTTTTATACAATGGAGTATTACTCAGCTATAAAGAATGATCACATCGAGATATTTATAAATAAATGGACATGACTTGAGACCATTCTCTTAAGCGAAATAAACCAAACTCACAAGGGTAAATACCATATAGTCTCCCTAGTATGAGATTTGATAAGATTGCTTATTACTTGTAAGGCATTTTACTTTACATAATAATGATTCACAAACCAAAGTTCCTCTTCCGGTGAACTCTGAAGGCTGCTAAGATACAGAAAAATCAGCTAATATAGTATAAGATTAGTGGTAATATATGTCAAGGAGGATCATAAAACAAGTTAAGTAGAAGTAAACAGACAAAGCTTATAAAATTTGAAATCTTTATATATAATTTTAAAGATAAGTCTTTCTAGGGAGGCAATTATATTGAGAAGAAACCTAAAATTACCTAGGCATATTAGATTGTTAGAGTCAGGAGAACATCCCCCTGTACAGGGGAACTTAGGGTGCCAAAGATACCACAGTGCATTCACAGAACAGCAAAGTGGTCAGTGCAGATGAGCAAGATGAAGAAGCCAGTCAGAAAATCATGGTTTGAGAGAAAGCTGAGTGGAGCTATAGGCCATGATGTGGACTTTGAATTCTATTCTGTGTGAGTAGAGGAAGCATTAGGAGCTTTAAGGAAGAGAAGTGACTTATTTTATAATACCCCTCCAGATGTGACATGGAGAATGGCACAAAATGGGAGCAGAGAGAACTCAGATGGTGCTGCAGTCACTAAAGTGTGACGTTAAGGTGCAATTACGGCAGTGATGGATAGAATTCACACATGGGATATAACTTGAAGATAAAGCTGACTTAATTTCTAATTAAGAAATAGAAAACACAATGAGGCAAAATGAGGAGTGGATGCAAGATTTCAATTTTGAACAAATTAAATTTGAAATGATTGTTTGAAATCTCAGGAAGCTATTCTGTGGGCAGTGGAATATGTGAGCTTGGAGATCAGAGGACTTTAGTATTAAACACATTTTTAAAAGTAGTTAGTACGCAGAAGGAGTTTAAAGCCATAGCACTGGTCAAGATCATACCTAGAAAGTAACAAAGACTGAGATGTGACCACTGTAATGTCTAGATGCTAGGAGAGAGAGAAAAGTAAGGGAATGTGGGGTCCCTAAGGGCAGATGAAGAGTGCTGTCAAAGGAAGCACAATTTCCACTGTCAAATGCTATTGAAATCTGAATTAGAAAAA
>PVJX010043951.1:0-13420 GCA_004027295.1 Dolichotis patagonum
TTTCTGCCTCTGAATCCAGGTGTTTTTACTCAAAATAAGAAAGGCAGATGAGCCGGTCATACCAGGAGACCACTTAGGGGCACCCTGAGGTGACCCCTAACCCGATCCAACCAAGTGGGGGTCAAGTCAGGCTGCTCAGCCTGCATCGGGCTGAGGCTCTGCAGGCCGTGTGGGCCTCGGTCTCCCAGAGAGCCTGGAGATGAGACAGGCACTCAAGCCGGGCATGGTGACCCCGTCCTCTCCAGGCTGAGGCAGGAGGGTCACCACGAGCTCGAGGCCAGCGCGGACTGCATAGGGAGACCGGGTCTCAGCAAAACAACAAAGCAATCGATGGAAGACACATGGCAACCTATAAAAATGACATGAAATGCAAAGTTGTTAGTCCCACGCCCCTTCCTGCGTGCGGGCAGAGTCGACCTTTGCAGGACCACCGCAGATCCAAACATTGGCAGCAGAGTCTTGGTGACAAACGTCACATTTCGTGCTCTGTGGCCACAGGGCCCACGACTCCAGTGCGCTCTGCGGAGGCCGGTTCAGCTCTGTACTATCTCATTTAAACAGCATCGGAAACGCTTTCCTGTCTGCCAGGGGCCGCCTGCTTTGGGCTGAGGCCGTGAGCCAGGCTCGTGGCCCTTCGAGCCGGGGTGCAGGGATTGTGTCTCAGTGACTAGGAAGCCACCAGGTGCTCATTAGAAGCACTGGTTTGGATTTCTTTTCTCAGTCTTGGTTTTAGAATAAATCACCTGGGACGCTTTGGTCCCACCCCCTGGTCCACACCCTTGGGCTTGGATCATGGAAGGCCACAGTCCCGTCCCTTCCTTCCCCTCCCCAGCCTCGGGCACGCACTGTCCCTCAGCCCTGTCCCCTGTCTGGGCCACCCGGCCACACCAAAGTGACCCTCAGCACAGAGAGTGGTCACATCACTGTCTGCGTGGCCAGGACATCGCACTCCCAGACATCACGGCCCCGCAGGGCCACCTTGAGTCCCCGCCCACTAAGGCTGGGCCCCAGAGCTGCTGGGTGCCAGCAGGGACCCACAGGCCCCACGGGGGACCTCTGAGCTCGGTTTCTGTTTCAAGAGCCGGGTGGGATGTGAACGCAGAGGCACCGGATTTAGAATCTGGCGTGGTGAGCAGCTTTACCAAGTAACACTGGCTCTCGACCCGGCCCCTTTCCCACAAACGATGAGGAAACAGACTCAAAATCTGGCCCTAGTTGGTCTGGGAATTTTGAGACAAGGTCTCACTGTGTAGCCCAGACTGGCCTCAAACTCGCAGTGATCCTCCTGCCTCAGCCTCCCCACTGCTGGGGTGGCTGGTGTGTGCACCATGCCTGGCTGGTAGGACCTCTGTTCTCATGGAGCCAGTCTGGTTTAGGCTGTTCTCACACACATGTGGCCCTGCTTCTAGAAGGTTCGGTCCGTGGTGGGCAACTACATGGGGCAGAAGGGCGTGGAGGAAACGGCGGGGAGCAGACAGCAGCGCTCAGCCCCAGAGAGACGGCTCCCTGCACCCACAGCAGCCTCAGCTGCCAACTGCTTTCATGCCCTGATCACATTAGTGCCCTGCGACCCCTCAACACCGAGCCTTTGGGGGCATGTTTGTTGTGTTATTTGGGACAGGTTCTTGCTCTGCAGCCCAGGGTGGTCTTAAATGCACAGCGGTCCTCCTGCCTCAGCCTCCTGAGTGCTGGATGACAGTGCCGCCACTTCCTCTGTCATCTCCCTGCAGCCCCAAACACGTAACTACTCCAGCTCTGCTTTCCCGCACAGGCCTCCCGAGGGCCCGCACCGCGTTTCTCCGAGGGCGGCCTTTTTAAACTTCTAATAGATCCCTCACATCGCTTGTGAAAATACCACCTCACATTAGCGTGAGAGAGATGCCTTCAGTGCAGTAGAACGAGCCTCGGAGAAAGATGGGAAAGGCCACGCTCAGGACCTCAGCCCCCGTGTGCTTTATGATGTCCAGGGCTGTTGTCGCCGTCCATCTCTCCCGATGTCCACCACGTAAGCTCCGCTTCCCCACAGGTCCGTGTGTGAGGGAAAGACAAGGTCTCCGCGGGCTCCAGCGTGGCCCTGGCTTCCACCGGGGAACCTGAGACAGCCTCGAGGACCAGGAGACCTCTGTCCCTCCAGCCGCCCCTCACTGCACTGCTGCCCGCTCTGCTTTCTGGCCGCCAGGAGCCGAGCAGCGCTGCTCCTCCCTCCGCCACGGTGCTCCTGCCTCCACCTGACCTGAGCCCTCGGAACCGTGAGCCAGCTTCTCTCTCCGTCTCTGGGTCGTGGGTGTCGGGCGTTGTGACAGTGACAAGAAGCCTGGCTCCTGCAGGGATGCAGGGTCTGTGTCGCACGTCCCGCAGGTCTCTCCCCGCAGCGGTACCTCCCCAGGTGCAGACTGGCCAGTCACTGGCCCATGGGCGGCACTGCAGACCTGGTTGGTTACACCTGATACGGACAGGAAGTGGCTGATCTATGTGGATACAGAGTTCGCCAAGATTCACCGATTGCTCCGCCAAAACCTGGAGAGTCTGGGGGAAAGGCTGACACTTTGCTTCCCAAATACAGTTGGAATCGTGCAATACAAAACTAAGTGTCTTTGAGAAAATGCTGAAATAATGGGAGAGACTGCCAGTATTTTGAAGGAACCTTCTGGAGGATTCATGTAAATTTAGATATGTGGTTAGCTGTTTTTACAGAGAGAAAAGATGTGCTGAACAGGGCAGAGGGGTACACATCTGTAATCCCAGCTACCCTGGAGGCTGAGGCAGGAAGTTCACTTGAGCTCAGGAGTCCAAAGTCAGCCTGGAAACTCAGACAGGCCCGATCTCCACAATGAATAAGCAAACAAATAGGTAAATAGTAAGATGAGACTCTGAACAGATTGTCTGCAATTTAGGAAGTAGGATTATTTTTTTTTAAGAAAATAGAACAAATTTATTTCTCAGTTGGAAAAAAGAAAGTGAACACTTTCTTTGCCATGTTGATATAATAAAAACTTATGAGGAACAGAGAAAAATGATTTCAGATATTCTCGTGTGGTGGGTTTGCCAAATGTCCTGAACCATCTCAGTTCATGCATCTGTGAGCTGTCCTGGTGTGATTCGTCGGTGCCCTCTCTTGTGCCTTTTTTAGGAGACATCTCACTGTTACAGCCTGGCCTTGAACTCACTAGAGCCCAGACTCGCCTCCAATTTGCAGAAATCCTCCTGCCTCAGCCTCCAGAGTGCTGGGATTATAGATACACACCTCCAGACAGACCTGGCACTTTTGCTCTTAGCAGTGTCTCAGCTCCCCCACCCCGTCCAGTTAGGAAAGCTCCCTGTCACCGAGCTAGTCCCCCGTCTAAGCCTCCACGTTCCTTAACCTCCTTCTTCCCATGGCTTCCAGGTGTGGCCCATTTCCTGTTCTCTCAAGGCTGTCTCTATTGATTCACTGATTGTCCACACTGCCATCAGACCTGTCTGTGATTATAAGTGAGGAATTCACCGTGGCTAATTCTGCACCCTCCCTAAGGGATAAATGGAGGACTGGGACCATGGTCTCACCCTTTTGAGATTCTCATTAACTCCCTGGATGGACCACCCTCTCCCGCCAAGACTAAACTAAGACTACTAAGATGGAAAAGAACACAGTGAGATCCTTCTCAGCATAACATCATCTCCACCCTCTTGACTCGGCCCAGGATTATCCACTGCCGCTGAGTTACTGACCTCTGGATCTTCCACCGACCTTGCGTCTTCCGCTTGTCCCCTTCTGTCACTGTATCCGACCAATAAATAGTGGCTGGTGTCCAGTGTCTTGGACCCTCCTGTCCTAAGGCACTGACCTCCCCGCCCGTCACGCAGCCCTAAATGTCTCTGTTTCTCATTTCACCCTTCGCCGTAGCCCTCACGCAGGCAGCTGGGGATCTTGGCTTGGTCCCCCACAGTGACGGCCACACCTTCGCACCTTTCAAGGGCAACTTTTCTCCACTACTGTTACCAAGCCAGGGCATTCCCAAAGCACCCCGACTCCATGAGGAGGGGCAGTCGCCAGGGAATGAACCCCGAGAGTGGAGGCCCCCAGGTGGTTTCTGGGATGCCTGTGCTAACCCTGATCCCACTAAGGCCACCTCGTCCCCAGTTTAGGTTAGGGCACAGCAAACTGCCGGCTGTGCCACGAGGCGTTCCGAGAGGTCCAGACGGTGACGGGGGACCCGGTGACGCCTTCTTACTGGGCAGAGCCGAGGCCCCGGTGCCCCGCTGGGCGGCAGCGGCCTTTGCCCCCAGGGGCTGCGGACTCAGACCCGAGGGTCTCCTGGCCCTGGGAGTCGAGGTCTCCTTCTCCCCACTTCATCCACCACTCGGCAGTGACCCCAGGCAGGTCGGGCCCCTTCTGCAGGGCGAAGGCCACCAGGACCCTGAGGTAACAAGCTCAGGGGAGCTGAGGCCTCAGACCCCGCAGCGGCCCTGGACACCCACTGCTCACAAACCAGCTGCGGAGACTAAGTGTTTGAGACAAGATCTTGCGATGCAGCCCACGCTGCCTGGACCTCACGGGACCCTCCTGCCTCGGCCTCCTGAGAGCTGGGATTCTGGCGTGTCCCACCGCCCATTTTAGGAGCACTTTGTTAGACTCACGTTGGCGTCAGTCTGTCTCTGGTCACAGACAGCGCCAGTGTTACGGTTAAACAGAGCCAAACCCTCTGCAGGCCCCTGCAAACTGCATGGAGGTCGCCTGACCTTTGCCCTCTGACCTATCCCCAGGTCCCTAGGACCCATGTGTGCTGGGGACCTCACACTCCTTGCACCCAGCCCAAGGACCTCTGTCCCCGCTTGGTCACAGCATCAGTAACCAGGGTGCCTCCCTTCTGCCAGGCAAGGGAAGGACTGGCAACCAGGACTCGGTCCCAGCAGCACCCAACACAAGCCACCACCCAAGCAGTGGAGAATCCGCAGGTGTCCTGACGCCTGGAGGCCCAGCGCCATCCAGGCCTTGCACAGGCACCGGCAGGCTACAAGGACGCTGTGATCTCTGCTGGACACATGGGCAGATGAGTGCGTAAAGAAAGCGTAGTTTACACATGCGGAATACTACACTGCCCCGAAGAAGAGCAAGCTTTGTAGGAGAACGGATGCTCCTGGGGACCTGACGCTGGGCTTTCCTGCTGTAAACCATGTGCTTTTAGGGCCGTTTCTGGAAACCCAGAGCTGGGGGTGACTGGGTGCAGTCGGGGTGCCGAACGTCCCCTAAGGCACAGGTGTTAAGGGCTTGGTCCTGGGGGGCAGGGGCTCTGTGGGATCTCCAACAGGTGGTGTCTGGTAGGAGGTTCTGAGGTCCCTGGATGTACCCTCAAAAGGGAAGGTAACCCAGGTGTGATGCATGCCACGAATCCCAGCACTAGGGAGGCTGAGGCAGGAGGAGCACTGTGAGTTTAAGGCCGGCTGGCACTGCACAGTGAGATCTCGCCTCGACACAAACAAACAAACAAACAAACAAGAGGCTGACGAGCCCCCGCCCCCTGCTCCCGCCTTTGCTTCCCGCCCACGGGCTCCTGACAGCGCCACCCACAGCCCGCCTGGTCCCCAAGCAAGTCCGCTGGGCCTCCAGCCAAACCCCAGGACCACGCCAGGGGTGGACCTTTCTCCTTCTCATGGATGTCCTCGCGCGGTTCCGGACGGGGACAGAAAGCTGACCGGCTGGGGAGGGCAGCCACTCCCCCCAGCACCCCGAGATCTCGGGAGCCCGCGGACCCAGGCACCTCCGTGGTTTGTGGGCTGGACGGTGATGGACGGGAAACCCCTGGCCCTGGCCTGTCACGGGAGAACAGGGCCCGCGGCACGGCGTCTGTCCTGTCCTTCTGTCCTTTGCAGGGCTCCGTTTTCCCCAGACTGAACAACTTCCCAGACACGGCCGAATGAGAGGTTTATAAACAACATCTGTCCCACGTATGTTCTTGGTTATTTGTGTGAAAATTTGACCTATTACTCACCCAAGAGTTTTATTTTTTTTTCTCCCTTTGCAAAAGAATAATCTGTGATTTCCTGTAAGGAAAAACGTTGGAAATGTTTCGCCATGACCTAAGCTATTTGCGCACTCTCCACCGGGACACCTCCCGTTCCCGCCGGCTAGGGGACCCTCGGGGTGGAAGCTGCATGTGACTGTGACCAGCCTGTTACCAGGGCGAAGGCGGCCGATTCAGGCCGCACTGGGGGCCTGGCAGGAACCCGAAACCTGATGTGTCCGGAAGCGGGTGCAGCCCCCTGGGCACACAGCAGCCGGGTAGGAGCCTGCTGCGCGCAGACCGAGGTCCATCAGGTGGGCGTCAGCTGAGACAGACCCTGGGTGACCCCCTTCGTGCCCCAGAAGTACTCCGGCAGGACTGTGAACCCCAGAAGCAGCACGGGCCCTTCCTCAGCGGTGCTGTCCTGCTCCGGGGAAAGAAATACCCGGTGCGGTGCTGAGCGCGGTCTGCTGCCTTGGACCGGGGTCTGCAGCTGTGGATGCCCCCTGGACTCCTCTGGACTGCGTTCCAGCTCCTGCCCCACTGCCGGGCTCTGTCCCGTCCCAGGGAATTCTGAAGAATTCTGAGCACAAGCCACGGTCTCAAACATTACAGCAGTACATCAGGTGTGGTGCACATGCCTGTAATCCCAGCACCTAGGAGGCTGAGGCAGGAGGACTGCTGCAAGTTTGAAGCCAACCTGAGCTGTCTAGGGAGACTCTCCCTTCTTCCTCCACTGGGACAGTGGCAGGGACAATAGCAACCTGAGACGCTGTCACGAGGGTCACCCACGGGGCCACTGCCCTGCCCGTGTGCAGGGCAACACGTGACCCCAGCACCCTCCTCTGCGAGTGGCCACTTGGGAGGGGCGCTGGCTGGAGCTATTTCTGGGGATGGTGTCCCCCAGCCCAGGGTGACCCCAGGGGGACGCTGGGACAGGAGGGAGCTTTGCTGGGAGCTGCTGACTACCCAGCAGGGGTCCAGGCTGGGGGACAGGAGTGGACAGCCGCATCCCCTGGTCCTTATTGTCCCGGTCAGGGAATTGATGACCAATCAGGATGGCTGGCAGACGGGAGAGATTACCACGCATTTTAGGGTAGAAATAAGATAAAGAGAAGAAGCGCTCGGGAGGAAGGGCACGGAAAAAAGGGGAGATGCATCCTGGGGGCCGCAGGGACTGCGGTGAGGACGGAGCTGACTGCCACACCCTCTCAGCAACAGGGGCCAGACTGTCCCCCACTCTCCCACTGGGAGGTGGCATTGGGTGCCCGGATCTTATGGCCTCACGTCAGAGGATTGGAACCGTGTTCGGGGCTCGCTCCATCGGTGTTGGGCTGCCACTGTGTCCCGACCTCCTGGGTGGGCAGGCTGTGCTGAGAGAGAGGCTGGTCTTGAACTCACCACAATCCTCCTGCCTCAGCCTCCCAACGGCTGGGATTACTGGCATCATCCTTACTGGCTCCTACATTTATTTCACTTTCCAAACACGTGTACTATGTAGAGCGCGTGTACCGTGTGACTGGCTTATCTCACCACTGCCACATGTTTCTATACGTTAAAATCTCTTTCTTTCTTTGTTTTGAGACAGGGTCTGACTGTGTCATTCAGGCTGGCCTTCAACCCACTTGTAGCCCAGGTTGGCCTTGAACTCATGGCGCTCCTCCTGCCTCAGCCTCCCGAGTGCTGGGATGGCAGGGTGAGCCACCCCGCCCCGCCATGTTTTTCTGTGAGGCACAGGGTCTTCCTGTCTTTACAGCATAGTGCTTTCCTGAGCACTGTGCCCGCCCTAACCCGTGTCATCCCGGGGAGCTGTTCCCTCCCTGCTCTGGTGCCGCTGTGTGTGCAGGGCCGGGGTGACCAGGTAGGCGACCCCTGGCTGGCGCTGGACTGCAACCCTGTCCCAGCCCCTCGGGGTCAGGTGAGGCCGGGGAATCCTGGTTTCCGGCTTTCCCATGGTGACCCTGCCACGTGGTGGCTCGTCCCCTTGGCTCCCAGGATGCGCTGGCAGGAAGCAGCCACAGCGGGAGCTGAACCCCGCCTGCAGCAGGTGGAGAGGGCGACGCTCTCCTGCCTGTCACAGCAGCCGCTGCTGCTCTGGGGACACGGGGACAGGGAGACACACACGGGCCAGATCCTGGCCTCCTCCCATCCAGCGGCCGCACGCAGGTACCTGGGGACTCTGCTCAGTGCGGAAGCCGGGCTTCAAAGGCTCGTGGCCCGGGAGCCTCCGCTGCAGTCGGGGTCACCGTCAGGATCCCAACCTCCGTCCCGCGGCAGCCCTGGCTAGGTGCCAGGTGTGTTCCATGTGGCACAGGCAGGCTCTCAGCCCTCCACGGTGGTGGCCTCGGCGGCCGGGTCCGTGTGAGCTGCAGTCCCTGTCCCCTGCTGCAGCCTCGAGGGCTCTGGGCCACTGTCCGCTGAGGACAGCGCCGGCCACGGCCCCCCAGGCTCCCCACGGCTCCTCCACGGTCCAGTTAGCAGGCGCCCCGGCGGTAATCACGGGTGTACGTGTGTGTGCTGCCGGGAAGCCAGTTATCCTTCAAGATGTCTTATTATTTAATTTTTAGTGATGAGTCCACACTTGCAGCGTATGACGGTGGCATCCCTCGTGGAGAGTTGGCGCGTGGGCACAACACGTTTTAATCCGTCTCCTCTAGACTTAAGGCTCTGTCAGCTCCCAGCTTCCTCCTTTTAACCGTGTGTACCTGCGACATTTCAAACTACCGTGGCTCCATCTGAGCAGGGTTTTATTCTTTTGTCATTTGCTGGCTGGCGAGTGCGGGCTACACCTGCAGCTCTTACCTGCTCTTAGTATGAGATTTGCAGCTGGGCGGAGCAGCACACGCCTGTCATCCCAGCACTCGGGAGGCTGAGGCAGGAGGATCACCTTGAGTTTGAGGCCAGTTTGGGCTGCATTGTGAGTTCAAGGTCAGCCTGAACTGCATAGTGAGAACCTGTCTCAAAAACTAAAATAAAATAAAATAAAACAAATAAAAATTTCAAATGAGACTCATGATGGAAGCCTACTCTATAATCTATGTGCTGTGGTTTTCTTTAGTAGTAGAGTCCACAATTGGTCATATTTATTTTTCTAAGTTCTTTTGTTTCCTATCCAGGAAAGTAATTTCCTTCATAGGATTTCCTAGCTCCCAGCAGGTACAGTCTGCAAGTCTGAATTTCAAAGGAAACTGCATGCCATGTAAATAAAATGAAGCAGTACTGAATTTTTGGAATGGATAATTGTTTGCCCTTGGTACTCCTGGCTGCCACTTTACACTATGTACTGAGAGAAAAAAAGAGACAGAGAAAACCACCACCCCTGTGCTGCCTGTGCCTGTCCTATATCAGAATAATTTACTGTCATATGATGTTTGAAACTCTTTCAAGAAGCTACCCAGCGAGGATAGAAATTCAAGTGGAATCTCGAGTTTTAACTGTCTGAGGAATCTCCATACTGATTTCCATAGAGGTTTACATTTTTGTAGCCTCGTGATTATAAATAGCTGTATCTTTGAGTGACCTGTTTGTCCATTAACAGATGAATGGATAAAGACAACATGTTATTTACACACCATGGAGTACTACTCTGCCCTGAATAAGGGCAAATGAGTCATTAGTAGGAAACAGATGCAATTTGAGATCATAATGTTAAGTGAAATAAATCAGAGCATGCACTTTATATACTATAGAGTTTCTCTTATAGGAGAAACCCAAAGTATACACAAAGAGCAAAACAGAAGATAGATGACAGGGGACAGGGAGGTAAGGGGACCAAGAGACAGGAGAAGGAGGAGGGATGGAGAAGGAATTCGGCTGTATCCCTGAGCTGTGCCAGCCCCACACAGGGACCGGCCACCATCATGCACTATGCACGTGTGCTGATAAAAATTTAAAAACGAAAACGATTCGCTCACAGTCAAACCCTCCAAGTACCTTGGCCCTGGTCAGGATGCCGCAGAGGGCTGTGGTCCGGCCGTCTCTGCAGGTGCTGCCTCCCCCCACCGTGACCCCAGTTTGCAGCTCAGGAAGGGAGGGTCCCCCATACTCCCCGCTGGGGCCCGGCTCCGGGCGGAGCTGCCTGGGCTTCGCTGCCTCAGTTTTGGGGTCTTTCTTCCTCTTCCTAATGAGCAGCAGGCGGCACCTCACCGAATCCAACGCGATCTTCCCTAAAACCCCTGCTTAGCGGTGCTTAGGACTCGGTCCTGCACTTGGCCCCAGGGACCAACGCAGCGCGTCACCTGCCGGGCCATCCGCGGTGCAGCCCCGCACACCTGTGACCCTGGCCCTGGGGCGGAGGCTGAGAGGCACAGAGGGACCATCGGGAGCCCAGGCTGAGGTCACCGTGCTAGTGCTGGGGGCGAAGCCGCCGCCCCCATGGTCACTGCGCTCTCCTGAGACCCCGCATGTCGCTGTGGTGACAGACGCTGTCCCTGCAGGTCCCTGGGGACCCTGAGCGGCAGGTCCCGGACACAGAGCCTCCCGGCCCTCAGCTGGGCTCCGGCGCGGGGACCCCAGCACGCGAAGGCCGGGGAGGGCAGAGCCCGCGCTCCAGAGGCCTTTCACCGGTCACTACGGCCCGGATGAGGCAAACCGGGCACTGTCCCCGGGTCCTGGGGACAGCGCGGCCCCTGGACTGAGTCCCTCGGGAAGTGTGAGGACCCTGGGTCATGCAAAGGCCACCTGGGACTCAGGAAAAGGCCGCGAGTAGCCTTCCATCCGGAACAAAGCCAAACAAAGCTGGGGGGGGGACTGGACTGGAGCTGCCGGAAGAGAACGGCCGGGCCAGGTGTGAGGACCAGTGCTCAGCCACGTGGCAGTGGTTAGGGACAGCTACCCTGTCACTTAGGGAAGGTGAAGTCAGTCTAATTACAACAATTTCAACTTTCTTCTTTTGGTTTTTTGAGACAGGGTCTTGCTGTGTAGCGCAGGCTGGCCTCAAACTCTCGGCGATCCTCCTGCCTCAGCCTCCCAAGTGTACTGCCATGTCTAGCCCAGCATGCTTTGCAAAGCTCCTAGACGTGGTCCTAGGTCCACCCAGCACGCAGCCTTGGCCATTGGTGCAGTTCGTGTGGTGCAGCCTGTTTGCAGCGCAGCTGCTGACCGCAAGCCGGGCAGGGGCGGCGGGAGGGGGCTCCGGAAGAGGAGGGCCCTGTACTCTCCGGGCCTTTGCTAAGGAACAAAGCCAGGCTCGGCCAGACCCGGCAGGAAGCTGTGTCCACGACGCTCCAAGAGGCCTTAGGAACAGCAAATACTGCCCGCACGCTTTTTTAATCTGTGATTTTTGTTGAATGACACTGATATGCTCAAAGATTCTTACAAATTCCAGAAGAAAAGGTCCACAGCCTTGGGGAGCCTCGCTCTGCTCCCGGGACCCTGCGAACAAAGCCACCCTCGCACGCGGCCACCGCTCTGCACCGCCTCCGACGTCTCCCCCAGGACCGAGCCACCGCCACATCCCAGCGGGAGTTTCCCGGCATGGCTCTGTGCCAGGGGCCGCAGCCACGCGTAAGTGCGAGGCGCGTTACCCTTGGGGAAAGTCAGCCCCCTAATTCTGTCATGGGCAGGAAAATACGCTGCTGCGCACGACTCTGCGTCATCAGCAGACCGGGATTTTATGGTGCTTTTTCTTTGGATTTTTGAGACGGTCTCACTATGCAGTTAAGGCTGGCCTTGACCTCACCAGGTAGCCCAGGCTGGCCTCAGACTTGCAGAGATCCTCCTGCCTCAGGCTCCCGAGTGCTGGGACTGCACCCAATGTGCCATCACACCGGTCATAATTCTGTTTTTTCAAAAATTAAATTTCGCCCTCTAGCTTTATAGTCTTGGGATGGTTTGTATCAATGAGAAAAGGCATGCGGGGGGCTGCGCGGCCTCATCTGGGCATTCTTCACTTTTGTTTACAGACATTTGTTTGTGAATAACAAGGCCGGATCACAGCAAATGGGTCCTATAGCTTTTACTGCTCACTGTCATTAGACAAAGTTAGTGCGGGGGGTGGGGTGGGGGGGTGTTAGAAAGCACGAAGGCGCTGGGCATGCGCACAGCCCCTGCACGGGGCTCCGCGGGTCGGGGTCACGCGCAGCACTGTCCTCTCCGGACGCGCACGCCCACTCCACGGCGCTCAGAGGTGCGTGTCGGCGATGGGGATCCGCCGCAGCTCCACGATCTGGGAGTCGCTCAGCGCGCCGCCCTCCTGGCTGCCCTGGCCGGACTCCGTGTCACTCACGCTGAGGCCGGCACCTGCGGGGACAGGGACAACAGAGCCGTGAGGGGCAGCAGCCGGCTCCCGGCCTCCGCAGGCAAGCAGGGGCTGATGCAAAGGGAAAAAGAATTGAGTCACAGTGAGCCCAACACGATCCCCCAACAGGAACGAGGCACATAGGTGCGTGGCCAATGTTAATACTAAACGATGAACTGTATTTACATTGACTTTATTTTTCAAGGTAGAAATCAGCTTCTGAAGACACAGATTTAGATGGGTGTGATGCCACACGCCTGTAATCCCAACACGTGGGAGGCTGAGTCAGGAGGATCGCCACAAGCTCGAGGCCAGCCTGGGCTGCATAGCAAGGCCCTGTCTCCAAAGAACAACAGCTAGAAGGAGCTGGCAAGTGTGGCTCGGGCCCTCAGCTCGAGGAGGGCTAGCAGGATCTGAGGCCTAGGGACAGGGCTGCCCCAAGGGAGGAGCAGGGGACAGAGGACCCAGCGTGACACGCAGGAGCAGCAGCGTTCTATGCCTCGGCACCCAGTCACTTCGCAGACAGTGTTGGATCTGACCGGGCTTTGTCTGTTTCTGAGACAGACATGTGCAGGCCCTGCATCGTTATCAAGCTGTAGGGGCCGGAGACACCTGCAGCTTAATTTAAAAGAACCATGAAGGATGTTTAGTGCTTTAAAACGCTAAAATTTATAAGGCAGTGAATTTCGTATCATTGGATACTACTTAAACTTATGATGCAAAACTTTAAATGTTTATTTAAATGTACACAAAGGGGTCCCTGGTTTTTAAAAGTTACTTACAGGTTCGGATGAAACCCACTTGGAAGATGGGCTGCTCTCAGAACCTGACCTGGAGCAGCCCCAGGGGACTGCAAGCGCAGAGGCAGGCTGGGGGCCACCATAAGCCAGGGACATGGCTTTGGGGGATGCTGGACAAACCCTGCTCATGTCGAGGGCGGTTGGTACTCTGGTCCAGTCACCCAGTGTGGGACAGATTTCAAGCGCTCCACTGCTAGATTGTTTTCCCCAGAAATTCTGGATTTTTATGGGCTGTCACTACATTTTTAATGTAGGCTCCAAAAGCCTTAAAATATTGGCTGACCGTGGCCTGCGGGTCAATCGTAAATTCTTCTGCATACAGAAGGGCGTGCAGATGGCCTTTCCACTCGACCCTATTCTCCGATGGAACGTGCCGGGGAGGGGACGCTTGGTTATTATAG
>PVJX010043952.1:0-13419 GCA_004027295.1 Dolichotis patagonum
TGACAGTTGAGGAGTAGCAGAAGTCCACCAGGGACAGGTTGCTGAGGAAAAAGTACCTGGGCGTGTGCAGACGAGGGTCCAGCAGAATCACCAGCATCATGGCAAGGTTCCCAATCAGAGTGATGAGATAGACCAGCAGGAATAGGGCAAAGAGGGGGCCCTGCAGTTCTGGGGCACTGGTGAGTCCTAGCAGGAAGAATGCACTCACCTCTGTGGTATTCTCCATGGCTGGTGCTGCAGAGTCACAAGGCACCCTAGAGCAGAGAGGGGAGAAGCAGCAGCAAGATGGGCACAAGTGAGTTACATGGCTGCTAAAATCTGTACACATCATTTTACTGTGACAGAAAGTTGTTTTTCTTAATAGAAAGATCCTTTAGATCTTGGTGTTTCAATAAGCTGGTAGATGACTTATCGGTAGAATACTTGTTTGAAGAGGATAGGTCTTCATGGATTTTAATCCTCAGCTATTAATTTTGCATAAGAGCAAATGAGTGACAGTAGCATTTTAGAAAATTGACTAGAATCCCATTCCTTGAATAAATCTGTCTGCCAGGTAAGATTGAACCTAAAACCCCAAGTGGCTCTAATTGTCCCTTGCCAGACTTGAATGTCATTGAAGCCTCTCTCCAATGCCATTAAATGGTTTACTGATACCTATTTTCATAGAAAGTAATTTGGTAACACCATTTTGAAATGATCAAATAGAGTATATGATGATTAGTAGACTCAGTCACGATTTGGTAAAGGTAGTTTCAAACCAAAATATTGCTAATAAACTAGATATGATTTTAATTTTGGTTAACTTATCTTCAGGCCTTGTTCTTTTATAGCAAGCATTATGCAAGAGGTTGCCTAGAAGAGAGACTCACAAATAAATCCTCAGTAGAGACAGTGCACTGCATGCAGCAATAGAGTCATATGAAACCAACAATGTGTCATAAAAAGAAAATACAGCACTGAAAAATAGGGGCCTTGGAAGGGATGCAACAGTACTATGTAACTTTACTATTTCATATCTTGAAACACTGATTTTAGCCTAAATTTTCTGAATGTAACTTTATGTATCAGTTACATAAGTAAGTGTTGCTGGGCACTTTGGGACTTATCTTCAATATTCTGTTGAGAATTCAATGAGACAGCACCTGAGAATAGCAGAATAGGTGTGTTCAGCACAACCCTGATGATGGCTGGCTGTAGCATTACTCTCAGGATGTTGGGCTCTGTGCAGGTGGAGGGACGTGGGTCCAAGCATACATGACTCAGGTAGTGATGAGTGTGTCGTCTGGTAATTTTACTCTTGATTGACATTCTTTTTCACACGCTATTCCTCTCAGATCTTTGGCTGTCTTCAGTCTTTTTCAGTCTCTTCTCTCTCACAGGGGAGTGGTTGTGTCAATCATGGTAGTAAGAGTCCAGTGCACTCAGAGTCCTCTTATTTCAAGTTCTTCTTCATAGCATGCATTTCACACGTTTCAGTTCTATGGAGAGAATCCTGTGTCTTAGACTCACATTGCTGCTGCTGTTGTCAGCACTCAGCTGCATCGCGGATGCACAGGGCTGAGATTCACTGTCTGAGAATTTGACCTTAACTTGTGGAATTCTTAACCTGTCCCTGAGAATCGCTGTCATCCATCATTTCTCCTGACCCCTCCCCAGGTTACCCAACTTGGACTCTGCATTATTTCTTTTGCCAGTGTGTCACCCACTAAATAATCTGGCTTCAGTTGTTGTTTGTTTTTAATTGGCTAAGTTCTCTAGTGACAACTACTGTCGTGGCCAGCACGTGAGTAACCAGGATAAACTCACCTTCCCCACAGCCTCAACTTAAACGTTGTGCGTAGTGCTTTCTTTTTCATCAGTGTAACATAATTCATGGAGTAGAATATAGACATCTTTCTGGGCCATGGTTAAGATTGTTATTCTGCCTCCAAGGATGAAGTAGGAAAATTATTTTCAGTATGAGGCTTCGCTGTGCCTGTGACATAGATTACATAGTTGACTTCTTAACATGTGTGTGTATCCAAAGAGGAATACAGAAAAGATGCCATTTGTCAACATCAAACATCCTAAAGGAGTTTATTTCCTTAACCATAGTGAGAACTAAGATAAACTCAATGCTTATGAGCTGGTTTGTCTCATAGACAATGGGGAGAAATAATGGACAGAAAGGTAGGAAGGTATCAAAGAATAGAGAGAGATAACATTTGCACATAATATATGCATCTCATTCAATATGAGGAGAAAGGAGGATTGGGGAATTACATTCATTTCTTATATTTTTTAGTTGCAATAGTTAAATCAAGATTCAGAATCATGTCTAGCTTATTCTCATATCTGTCACTGCAATGCTAGATTTTCTAGAAGCAGTGAAAAATGAGTTTGTGAGGAAATTGGGAAAATGAAGTAATGATCATAGGAGATTCACAGTAATTGTTCTAGAGTCAGATGGAATCCTCTATTGTCACATTGTTTTTGCAAGCTACCTCTTCAATAAGAAAGTAATGTATAACAAAAAGGATGAAATAGCATCTTCCCAATCAGGTCATTGTTTATCTGAGATTTTTGTCCTTTTCTTAAGGAAATCAACAGGAAACTTCATAAACACAGTAACACTGTGCTCTCTGCTGGATAAAATGTTTTTGCATTTGAATGCTGGATGCATTGCAAAGCAAGCAGTTCTGAAGATGGAAGCCAGGACATCACACATGCTAGGCAATCAATCTACCACTGATGACATCCCTCAGTCAAAGATATCTAAGTTTCCTAAAGTGGAGTTGGGATGGAACCTAGGGCCTTGTACCTGCTAGACAGATCTTCTACCACTGAATTGTACCCCCACAATCTGCAAGTCATAATTTCAGAAATGGCATAAAAGGAATCATAGAAGGGGTAAAGAAATAGTCACATTGGAGACACCCCACCATTTCTAGTTTACTTATGTTTTTAAATTAAAAGTGTTTACTACATAGAGAAGTTTACCTTAATCTTGGAAAAGAGGGGAAGGCAAGCCTGAATAGTGCATCAGAAATCAGAAATTTGTTTTGGGAAAGATGTGCAAATGATACCAGAGAAATTTTCTCTCATGTCTTTCTGAATAAGATTTTCCATCTCCTTTGACCTTTGTAGAGATGGAAAAAGACTTATTAACAGAGAAGCAAGGCACAGATCTAGGTCTTGCAAGTATCATGGATTTTTCAATATACTTGGAAATTATTTGTTTTCTACAAAGCTTAGTCTCCTCATTTGTGGAACAGAAATGGCATAATTAATGCTCCCAAAACTATACATGTGAAGAGAATTTGAGATGTGTCTATACAGACTTTACTAAGTCCTATGTATTCAGCATGAGATAAGAATCCTTGAAAATACTCAGCCTGGGGAAAATAGTCCGTGGAAATGCAAAAATATTAGCATTCTCTTGAGTAAATTGTGACCAAAGGATCTGATTCAAGTTTTATCACTTTAAAACAGAGTCATGTGGGCCCATGTTCTGATGTTAGAGCTTAGCCCACAGGACTCAGGAGAAATCTGTGTAAACTTGGACCTCTTTGGGAGTACTGACTCCCTTTGAGGGAGAAGCAATTAAAATGCATGCAGGAATATGCTTTTTATATTGAGTGACACATATAAGCTTTGTAGTTACTATTTTGTGCCCCAATTTTGTTGTATTGCCAATTATATAAAAATATGTTTAATTTATTTACATGTAATATTATATTGCTATTTATAATATATTCCACATATATTTTCTATCATCATTTTAGTAATTTCACTGTTTTTTCTAACTTGTTAATTATTATTTCATTTAAAAAATTTTAAAAATTATTCTTTGAAATCCATAGGTTATTAAGAATTTAAGAAATTGATAAATAAAATTTGTAGTTTTTTCTTGTGTTTACTACAGCTGAGAGATATGACTCAGGAGACAGTGTTGTGGATTTTAGCATTTAATATCAATAAGCCAACTGAACACATGATTGATGTCTACTGGCAGAGGCTTCCTTCCTACCCCAATATGCACCTTAGCATACTCTGTGGGTGCTACATCCGTACCCTCTTGGCTTGCTCTGTCCATATACTGACATGTAGATATTATGAAAGGAGGAAGAAAAAGGTCACATGTCTGAGACTAGGGGTTAGATTTTTCTGTAAGACAGTGCTTAGCTTATGTGTGGGGTTTTTCATTTATCTAGTGTCAGTACCAGTAAAAACCAAAAAGAAGTAAAATGACAAGTATTGAATTCCTCACATTTAAAGGATTATAAATGAAATGCTTGTTTTATATTGTTATAGCACATTCTGGCGCATGGAACTCAGTTTTCATAGATGTTATGGTTGACAGACTGCATCCACTTGAAAAGTTTAGAAGTTTAACTGAGAGACTCAGCAGGGATCCAGGGTTCTTACTTTGTAAATATCCTCATTCTGTGCAAAGGAGGGCAAGAAGATTTTGTGAGTGCTGTACCCATCCTGGCCTGTGTATAATGTAAACCAGTAGAAGAGGTTTGTTTTCTTCATTTTGCTCTGGCTACTGTCTTAAAGTGCTGCCCCAGTGCCATGCCACCCTGCCTTGGAGCCATCTGATTATGGATTGAAACCTCCATAAACACTGAGCTAAATACACCTTTACTCCTTTCATTTTGGTATTGGATATTTAGCCTCAGCAATGAAAGAAAAGTATCCAGGACAGAATTTTGTACCAGGAGTGAGGTTGTTGTTGTGACTATACCTGAACATGTGGTTCAAGAGCCTCTGGGAATGGCTTGTGGGAAAGTTTGGAAAGGTTTGGAGATGTGACCAGAATGTACAGAGCTGGAACAATTTAGGCTGTTCTGCATGGGAGATTCTGCTTGCAGTTCAGCAGACCAAAAGGCTGATAGAAAGCCTACTGGTAAGGACAGGCTCAGTAGGTTTCTGCTGGGAAGTTTCAGCATTCGTTGTTGGACTCCAGATGATGCGTGTTATGGCTTGGTAGACAGTTTGCCTGTATTTTTCTCATGTCCAGAGACTTTGCCTGAGACTAAGATTAAGGATTGTGGACAGATTAATCTGTAAGAAGAAATTTCAAGACAGTTTAGGCAGATTTATGTTGTGAATCAAGAGCAAAGAGCCCAGCAGGGTGATTTAAAATGTTTCACTTTGGTCAGAAGGCTATGGACTGTAAAAGTAGCGCTGAGATCCCAGTTGCTTAGAAAGAACAGAAAAATAAAAAAGATAGTCTGTGGGCATCACAGGAAGAGGCAGCTGGCACCCCGCCCGTGCATCCTCGAAACTGCAAAAGAAAGATTTTGCTTTGAGGAGAAAGCCTCAGAGAACCATGTTCCAAAATGGCCACGGTGGCTACACCAGGATCAAGCATGGAGACAGCATAGAGAATTTGTTTTTCAGAATCACAATCAGAATGCTCAGTGATCCAGGTACTCAATCACTACAGCCAAGAGAGAGGAAAGCCTGGCTACTGCTCCAACTGGCAGCAGACCTTGGAGTCATCCTTGTGGTGCTGGTTTTAGGTGTATACAGAATGCAAGGGTTCGGAGATTAAAACAGCTCCCCTCCCCCACCCCGGATTTCAGAAGGCCTGGGCGGCCAGGCAGTGTTTCCCTGAGAGCGCAGTGTGTGAAGCTGTGAATACAAAACCAAAGCTGCAGTGGAGACCCCAGAAGTTTGGAAAAGCCAGGCATGGATCATCTAAGGGAACCTTCAATGAGTGAGCAAAGCCAGCCCAAGGGAAAAGCCATACCAGAAGTGTTACAAGGTTGGAATCACAAAGCCCTTTGGAGCTCACCATTTGCCAAATATTGCCTCAGATGGTGCACAGGCCTTAATGTTTGCCCTGCTGGCTTTTGGACTTGCTTTTGCCCCAATCCTTTGTAACCTCCTGTTTGTAACTTGTGGAATGAGAATGTTCATTTTGTGCCTTGCACGTTGGAAGTTTTTAACTTTGTTTTCATTTGTACAGGGGCTTTGGCTAAGAGTTTGCCTTCCATCCTGGAGAAGACTTGCGACTTGGGCTTTTCAACAATGCTGACACTGTTAGGAATTTGGCAACTCTTGCAGACGGACTAAATGCCTTTTGTGTAAAGGGATGTGCTTGAATCTTGGGGGTCCAAGGACAAAATGCTATGTTTCTAAGTAATATAATGTTGATAGACTTAGTGCTGGTTCTTAAGAATTACTAAGTTGCACAATGTTAAGAATAAGCATGCTTTTGTATCTGAAGGCTTATTTAAAGAAATAAGCCTGCGAAGTTGACAAAGGATGAATTGTGGTTGATACATTGTGTCAACTTGAGAAGTTTAGAAGTTTAACTGAGAGACTCGGCAGGGAGACAGGGTTCTTACTTTGTAAATACCCTCTCCCTTGCAAAGGAGGGCAACCAGACTTTGTAAGTGCTACACCACCCTAGAGGGTGGTGGGTAACCTGTGTATAATATAAACTAGGAGAAGAGGTTTTTTTCCCCTTTTGCTCTTGCTGCTGGCTTAAAGTGTTGTCCCATTGCCATGCCACCCTGCCTTGGAGTCAGCTGATTATGGACTGAAGCCTCCACAAACAGTGAGGTAAATGAATCTTTCCTTCCTTCATTTTGGTACTGAGTATTTAGCCTCAGCAACAAGAGAAAAGTAACCAAGACAATAGATATATTCAACTCATGAATAAAGCCCTGTAATTCCATCCTTCTCTTGTCTGACACGGTTCCCGGACGTCATCAGGGTTTCCTGTTTTAAACTAGCAACACTGAATGCATTCCACTTGCATCCCTTCCTCTGGGTCTACCCCAGGGGAGCCCAAGCTCATACCACAGGTCTCC
This sequence comes from Dolichotis patagonum, assembly GCA_004027295.1. NCBI lineage: Eukaryota > Metazoa > Chordata > Mammalia > Rodentia > Caviidae > Dolichotis > Dolichotis patagonum. Next base: position 6,810 of record PVJX010043952.1, read on the forward strand.
CCTCTGCACAGGTGGATCCTTTCCCATGCGTGTTACCATATAATTTACGCTGGATGGAAGGGATGAGGAAGCCTCTCTTGCTGCAGAGTAGCAGGGCCAAAGAGGCAGGAAAAGGTGAAACGTGATCCTTTCCTTCTTTCAGATTGCCAGTTGGATAGATTGTACCTCAGGGCTCTAATGAGCTCTTTCACTACATTGCTAGATAGTAAGCCAACTTGGGATATTTGTGTATATCTGACAATGTCTGATTTTGCAGTCTAATGAGAATGGGAGGTTATCTGGGTTTAGAAATCTTGGACTGATGTTTATTTCCTTTCAGTCTGTCCACTTATTTTTTAGAAAGGTAACTGATGTCAGATAATTAGAATTTGTTTTGTAAAATTTGTTCTTATTTTTCCATTCTTGTACTAGAGAACTTTTAAAATGAATTATCTCCAATAATGACATAGTTTTTCAACACAAGGACTTACATTTGTACAAACCAGCACTCATTTATCTCTTTTATATTGTCTTGGCTACTTTTCTCTGGTTGTTGAGACAAAATACTTGATGCTCACATGAAAGAAGGAAAGATTTATTTCTTACAGTTTTGGAGGTTTCAGTCCATGCTCAGCTGGCTCCAAGGTAGGATGGCATGGCTGAGGGTCCCAAAGGACAAGAGATAAAGGGCTGAAAAAACACGCTTTCTTTCACCCCTTACATTGTATGTAGGCTCTCCCTGACGGGGGGTAGGGGGAGGCAGCACCCACATCACCAATACAGGCTGTAGACAACAAACCAATCAAAAACACTAAATTCAGCCATGTGCATGATTGCATGAAGCTTGTGGGGGGATGCCACCTAGATACAAACCATAACAAATACTTTATATTTGTTATGGTTTATATTTTATATTTAAATTTATATTTTTTCTTTGTGTTTTCCTCTGTTTTTTCCACATGACCTTCTCAAGGTGTGTTGTCTATCTCTTAATTTGTCTTTAATTTTTTCACTTCTTTGTTTACTAATTTTTTTAATATTTTGAAGCACCATCTTACATACATTAACTTTAAATTTTATGGAATGATTGATATATATTTTAGTTTCATGAATTCTCATTGATTTCCTTTTTGTGTTTCATGTATAATGATTTTCATTGAAACATCACGTTTATGTTTTATTCATTTCGAGCTCTTCAGTTAATTCTATTTGCTATCTTGACTCATCAAAAGATATCCAGAGAGCTGACTACACATCATACTTGCATGTATGTGAGGTCGATTACAGAAGAGGTAAGCATGGGAACTGCCAGAGAGTTGCCATCACCCTCAGAGAAGGCAGCAGGACCCTAACAGTCCTCAGAGGCAGAGGAAGGTTGAACGTGTGCTGTGTATTTGAGCAGGACGTCCCTCTGCTCCTGTCCTGTGAATCAAAATTCGTGGGCCTCAACTCTCACATTTGGCCTGGAACTTACACTAGTGGGTCACATGGTGGTGAGGGTTCTGAGTTGGACCTGAAACTACAGGAACAACCTTAGTGGGCCTCTCGCTAGCAGATAGAAAATCATGGAAGTTTTCAATCTCTGTAATGTCATGCTCTAACCCAGCATAATAGACTTCCTCCAATGTATTTCCATCTATCCATTAGTTCTCTTACTCTGGAGAATCCTAGCCACTATCCCACACTCTGGGAATTTAGTGTCAAGCTGATTTGCTCTTCTGTACATTGCTGGTGTGGAGTATGAAGGTTAATGTAGGGTGAAGGGACAGCTTGCTCATGGCACAGAGAGTGACCACTGTGTAAGTTGATCAGAAGAGGGTGCTTTGACACAGCAGCATGTAAGCAAAGTCCTGAAGAGTAGTGAGACTGAGGCCACAATATTATTTGATGTGGTGAATTAACAGTAAGGAATCAGTGAACATAAAATGGGTACAGAATTGGGGAGTGACTAAAGATAAAGTAACTCATCCTAAGTACAGTGAAGGACAGTAAAAATGCCAAAGCATTTTCAGAAGCAAGTTGGAGAGCCTTTCCAAGCTCTCTGTGAATTTATAAAATGACATGAGTCTTGATGGTCAGATTCGTATAAATCATAAAACATTTCAGTTTTTCCTTACTTTTTTAGAATTGTATTCTTAATATGTTACCCATGATCATGATGGTTTCATAAAGTCATACAATCAAGGAGAAATTTGCACCTAAATCTTATTTCTAAATCTATATTAAAATGTGTCAATAAAAATACAAAAACAGTGTGACACTTTAGTTGTTAAATTAGTGCTCCAGTAATATGAGTAACTCAACTAATAAGCAATATTAGAGATGGATTAAATTACTAATACCTCAATTAATTATTGAAAAACTCTTTCATCAAAGTTGACCAACTTTTCAATTATGTCTGGGCAGATTCCAGCTCTCTTTTTTATGTGAATTCATGCACATATTTTTGAGTATATGACAGGCTCATGGATGTGTTCCTTTTACATGACTTTCTCTACCACTTTGTGGTCAAGAAAATACATGAAGTGTGCTCATCAAAAAATAATAAAACACCTTTTAAAGGGTTTTGATAAGCAGGAACCAAAATAGTTCATGATTCAAGTTAATTTTTGTGTTCTCATATTATGTTTCTGGAGACTTTTCCTTCTCTCTGGAGGACAGGTGCTGAAATGGGAAAGACCATTACTTCCGTGTGAGCCATAATAAGTGACTGAGTAGAGAAAGAAGATCTGACAGTCTAGAGAGATCTGGTGTGTCTTCCAATGTCAAAATTAAAATCCTACAGAAAATTTTGCCTGCACAACAACCTTCAAGAATGCGCTCTTGACCTGCTTGTTCCTCGGACTGTAGACCATAGGGTTCAGCATGGGGATGACCATGGTGTAGAACACAGATATGATTTTGTCCTTGTCCATGGAGTGACTGGAACTGGGATTGAGGTACATGATTGTGATAGTTCCATAAAACAAAGAAAGAAACTGCAGTGAAGTGGGATGCACAGGTGGTCAAAGCCTTCTTCATTGCCTTGCCTGAGTGAATATTCAAAATTGTGATAAATATAAGCAGTAGGATATTAAAATAACACCTAGTGCAAAAATAATATGGAAACTAGAGATGAAAATGAGAATCAGTTCATTCATGTGTTTATTAGAACATGCCAGAAACATGACTGCTGGTATATCACAGAAGTGGTGGACCACATTGCTCATACAGAAAGGGAGGCAGAAGGTGTCTCCAACATCAATAGTAGCAGGAGGGAGACCAGACATGTAAGAGCTGAGGGCCAAGTGAATACATGCATTCCTCCTCATGACCATAGGGTAGTGCAGAGGCTTACACACAGCCATGAAGTGATCATAGGCCATGGAGGCCAGGAGGTAACTCTCCGCAGTGGCAGAGAGGACAAAGAAGAACATCTGAGCAGCACAGGCATTGTAAGAGATAAGTCTGTTGTCTGTAAGCAAACCAGCCAAAACCTTTGGGGTGACAGTTGAGGAGTAGCAGAAGTCCACCAGGGACAGGTTGCTGAGGAAGAAGTACATAGGTGTGTGCAGATGAGGGTCCAGCAGAATCACCAGGATCATGGCAAGGTTCCCAATCAGAGTGATGAGGTAGACCAGCAGGAATAGGGCAAAGAGGGGGCCCTGAAGTTCTGGGGCAGCCTGAGTCCTAGCAGGAAGAATGCACTCACCTCCGTGGTATTCTCCATGGGTGAGATTGGAGAGTTAAAATGTATCTCTAATAAAGAAAGTGAAAGCACATTGTTGAACAAAAATCAACTGTACCAAAGTTTAAATGTACAACCATTTTCTTGTAACAGAATTGTTTTCAATGTTCTTCTTATCTAGTGTATACAACGACAATGTGATTACTTATCTATACATTGTCCTGATTATTCATCTAGAGAAGGCTTTGGAGAAGGGTTGTCTTCTTGGATGACCTTCCTAATATCTCAATTCCGTGTTTGTGTAAAATACGAGATAGGAAAGGTGAATGAACTGTCCAAGTGTCCAGTTATGTCCAAGGCCACATGCTGAGAATGAACGGATCTCTCCTTTAAGATGCCTTGAATCTAACAGCTTACAATTCTAACGCTGTCATGCACGAGGCATGATCTTAAAGGCCAGATTCTTGCTTTAGAACCAAACAAGAGTATTCTCCCACATACATACTTTTAACTAGTCTGAACTGATTTTTACCTTGAGAAGAATTTTAAACCCATTCACAGAAAAATAACAATTATTACATATCCATACTGTAGCATGGTGTTTTGATTCATGTATACTCTATACACGTGTAATATTTATTTCATGTTAAGCATATGTGTCTCCTGCTTTATTATTTCCTTTTAGTCAATATGTTTTAATTTTACTAAATTTACATTTAATCCTGGTCTCTATGTTATATTAAGCCTATGTATGGAGATGCACTTCATAGCAACTCACAACACAGTGAATAGTAGATGCATTGCAGACTATGGATAGTAAATGCATAGTACAGCATTACAGGCTTGTACAGCCAACAAAATCTTACTAAAGAAAAAGAATAGTATCACATATAAAATCTAGAGCTCTGGGAGAAGGTATAATCATATTTACATATAAGCTCCATAGTTCAATACCTTAAATATGCTCATTAAAAATTAAGTTTTCTGAGCCTCATTTTATCCACAAATAAAATGAATGTGCTGTTAGGAAATGTCAAGGGATGTCTATGAGTTAAATGAGATCATGTGTGAAAATGGCTGATGGTGGGTTTAAGCACAATGTTAATGAGTATAAGCTCTAATATTATTAGTTTAAAACGGTATTTTCTATATTGGCTCAGGAAAGATGGCAACATGAAAGTGGGTGGGATTCAATGTCCCATAGCCTTAGTCTTTGATTTATCTTTTCCTGCTCATTGAAGCCACTGGTATCCTTTGCTACCTCCAGTATTTCCTTATCAGGGACCTGGCTTAGATCACCAATCTCCCAAATGAGTATACGGTGAAGGCTAAATAAATGAGATAAATGGTATGATTTTAGGGTTCCAGGAGAATCAAAATCCTCTGCAGAGTTTGGGGACTCTGGTGGCTAAGACAGGGAATGCCTCTGGGCAACCTATATTTATTATTTTTGTCAAACAACACAGGAAACTGAACAGACGTTGGGAATAGTTCAAGGACTTTGCAAGTAAAAAATTACATTAACAAGATAAGAATCTTAGGAGAAGATCTCCATGGTGCATTTCACTACAGGGGTGAAATGCCTGTAGCTACAGTCTTCATTTAGCTAATTGGAGTTGGAGCCAGGCATCCTCAGCCATTATCTTATCTTGCCATAGCCATGCAGCGGCTCTGCACCTGTGTTCAATTTCCTGTTTCCACAACTCCCAACACTTCCTTACTCTGTTTCTTCTCCCATAGGAGTGGCTGTGATGACCATTTTTTTCTTTTTTTTTATTTGAAAGAGAATAAAACAAAAGGAGACAGTACAGAGCAGATCAGAACAGGACAACATAGGCTATACAGTACTTTACATTAAGTCAACTGGACATCAACAATAGCTAACACCATATCTCTTACTCTGCTATAGTTGAGCATAGTTTCAAATAAAATAATATCAAGCATAACACAATAGTATAAAGCCATGCATAGAGTGAAAGAATTACAGGGCTTTCTGAACCGAATAACAGAAAATCATCAATGAGTACTATAATATCTCATTTTTGATAAAAAAAATTTTGTTTGAACTATCACACATATACAAATTCCAATAAGACACAATGTGATAGATAGAACCAAGAGTAGTAGACCAAAAAAAGCATGGTAGGACTTCTAAGAAGGATGATATTAAATCAGCAATAGCTGTCATAATGTTTTCTTTTCTTCAAAATAGCTGTTCATATCATCATGTATGATATAGTCAAACAAAACAGGATAAAACCATTCCAACTGATGATTGAAAAATTTGAAAGACTTCAAAGCTATGAGATGGGGACTCATGCTTACCATAAAGTCTTATATACTCATATCAAATCTCATACTAGGGAGACTATATGGTATTTACCCTTGTGAGTTTGGTTTATTTCGCTTAAGAGAATGGTCTCAAGTCGTGTCCATTTATTTATAAATATCTTGATGTGATCATTCGTTATAGCTGAGTAGTACTCCATTATATAAAAATGCCATAACTTTTTTTTCCATTTCTCAGCTGATGGGTACTTAGGTTGTTTGTGAGATCTGGCTATTACAAATTGTGCTGCTATAAATAGGGGTGCACATATATCACTGTGGTATGTTTTCAGTTCTTCTGGGAATATGCCTAGAAGCGGAATAGCTGGGTCAAATGGGACTTACATACCCTGCTTTTTGAGGAATCTCCAGACTGACCTCCACAGTGGCTGCACCAGTTGACACTCCCACCAACAGTGTAGAAGAGTTCCTTTATACCCACAGCCTCTCCAACACTTGTTGTTGGTAGTGTTTTCTATCTTGGCCATTCTTTCTGGAGTGAGATGGAATCTCAGTGTGGTTTTAATTTGCATTTCTCTCATGACTAATGATGATGAACATTTTTTCATGTATTTATTTGCCATTTGTATTTCTTCATCTGAGAGCTGTGTATTCATTTCAGATGCCCATTTTTGG
>PVJX010043953.1:0-13397 GCA_004027295.1 Dolichotis patagonum
ACCCTCACCCCTCCCCACCTTTGCTTTGGGTTTTTTCCTTTATAAACCCCTTGGAAATGTAACCTGCTTGCACAGTTCTACAGATTCCACCGCATGTGTGCCGCTGGTGCCAGCTAAAATAAAGCACTCTTTTTCCCCCCATTTTTTGGATGTCATCTCATTTTTGGGGTACCACATTCATGAGGCTTCCTTTGCAAAGACCATGGTGTGCCTCTTTCCTGCTGAAACCCTTACAATGAACTCAGGACAGAGAAGTTAGGGAAATTCTGTTTCTAAATCACTACCAGGGCTGGGGGTTTAGCTCAGCAGCATAAGTGCCTGCTTGGCAAATGTGAGGTCATGAGTTCAATCCCCAGCACACACACAAAAAAAATCACTACCACTCAGGCACAGCAGCACACATCTGCAATCCCAGACTTGGGAGGCTGAGGCAGGAGGATTGCTGTGAGTTTGAGGCCAGCCTGGGCTACAAAGTAAGTTCAAAGACACCCTGGACTACATAGTGAGACTGTGCCTCAAAAACACCAATCACTATCTACACCCAGAATCAGAAAAGTTGTAAACGGGGCTAGGGATGTAGTTCAGCTAGAACACTTGCCAAACATGTGTAAGGCTGTTGCAAAATTTTAAAAGTAGGGGACAGAGATGGGCCTGGTGCTCAGTATGAAAGCCCTTGGTTCAATTGCCAGTACCAAGAGAAAAAAAAAAGCCAGGGGTTTAGCTCAGTGGTACAAGCATTTGCTTAGCAAGTATGAGGTCATGAGTTTAATCCCCAGCACCAAAAAAAAAAAAAAGAGTTGTGTACAGATCCCAGCCTGAGTGAAGTGTGACCTCCTCCTCACTAAGACTTAGGCCTGCAGTTAGCCCTGCTGGGAGGATGGGCCAGCATGGAGGCCTGAGCCAATGGACATGGGAGCAGAGGGAAGAAGGAGATGACTGGCAAAGGACTGAGCTGGGAAGGTGGGGAGCAGCAGAGTGCAGCAGGAGAAGTAGAGCTGGCAGCAGTCACCCCACCTTTCAAGCCTGTGCTGCATGGTCCAGAAGCAAACTCCCTGAACCTCAGTTCCCTGTTGGTGGAACGGATGGTTCAGATCCTCTTCACAGGGCTTTTGTGAAAAGCAATCAACCGTGAAGCTCCACACAGGAGCTGGTGCACTGAAGCGCTTGGGAAGCTGAGAAGATCTCCTGTTCCCCACTGCTCCAGCACCAGGAGCCATTCTACTAGATTCACTGTAAGGGTTGTAGCAGGAAAGGGGTTTTTGGTTCCAGAAGCTCCTACAAATCGTTCAGAGGTGCACAGAGATGCCCTGCAATGCTCTCAACCCCCCTGCTTCTACAGCCAGGGGATGCATCCAAGCTTTAGAGGCAGTATTTACTCACTGTGTCACCTTAGAAAAGTCATCCACCTCAAAGACACCGTCTTCTTTTCTGTAAAGCTGGATATTCACCTCACCCCCCAGGCTCGCTGTGAAGATAAACTAGAAGACAAAAAGCATTTAATCAAGTACCCTAGAAACATTCCCCTCCTAGCCCTACAGATTGAACCCAAGGGTGAGTCACATGCTAAGCCTGCACTCTCCTGCTGAGCTACTCCCACAGCAAAGATGATATTTGAAAACAAGAGAGAGGCGCTCTCACTATGGAGCTCAGGCTGGCCTTGAACTCGTGGTGATCCTCCTGCCTCTGCTTCCCCAGTGCTGGGAGCACAAGCATGCATAACTCACCTGGCCTCCATCTTATTCTTTTCAAAAAACAGATATCACTCTCAGTCACTAGAGAATGAATATTTATTTACTTTTAGCAGGGTACGAGGAATCAAACTCACAACCTCATGCTTGCCAGGCAGGCACTTATGCCACTGAGCTAAATCCCCAGCCCCCTTCATCTTATTTTTTTATTTTTTTTGGTACAGGGGATCGAACTCACGACCTCGAGCTTGCCAGGCAGGCGCTTAAGCCACTGAGCTAAATCCCCGGCCCCCTTCATCTTATTTTTAAAACTTCCCTTTCTAGCCAGGTGGGCTGGCATATGTGTGTCTTTCCAGCTACTGGGAGAATGTAGTGGGAAGACTGCGTGAGCCCAGGAGTTGGAGACCACCCCGGGGGACATAGCAGAACCTAGATTCAAAAGAATACAAATAAAATCTCCCCTTTCTCCCTTCTACTCTCTCAGAAGCTACAAATAAGGACTGACTACAGTATAACTCTTCATTTATCCATTTCACCATTTATTAAGCCAATTTGGTAAATCCTAAGAACACAAAGACTACTAAGTCATTGAAGTAAAAACAGTATCTTTATTATTTCATAGTTATATCCCTAATGCATAGCTTTTTTTGTGTATTGGGAATCGAACTCAGGACCTCTCACTTGCCAGGCAGGCACTGAGTTATAGTGCATAGCTATTGAAAGCCCTGCATAGCTTTTCAATACATGGTGGTTGGGCTGGGGATTTAGCTCAGCGGCATAAGCACCTGCCTTGCAAGTGCATGATCGTGAGTTTGACCCCTGGTACCAATTTAAAAAAAAAAATCAATACATAGTGGTAGCAGCCAGGGGTATATCTCAGAAGGTAGAATGTTTGTCAAGCATGCTTGGGGCTTGGTGTTTAATCTCTAGATCATAAATAAATAAATAATAAATAAATAAATAGCTAAGGTGTGGTGTGGTGGCACATGCTCATAATCTAATACTCTGAAAGGCTGAGGCAGAAGCATCACAAATTGAGGCCACCATGGACAATTTAGCAAGACTCTCTCTCAAAAATTAAAGAAAAGGCTGAGGATGTAGCTTGGAGGAAAAATCCTGAGTTCAAACTCCAGTATGGGAAGATTTTTTTAAAAAAAGAGTGAACAAATAAATGTTATTTTATTGAATCTTTATTATGTTGTTTTGTTTTGTTGAGAGAGAGTCTCCCTATGTAGCCCATTAGCCTCAAACTCACAGCAATCCTCCTGCCTCAGCCTTTCAAGTGCTGGGATCACAGGTGTGCACGACCACGCCCAGCATGGCAAGCTATTTTGTTGACCAAAAGTAATGTAGGCAGAAAATAATGGTGCCCAAAATTCAATGCATCATTATCATTATTCCTGACCTCCACAGGTTTCTGCCAGTCTAGAGGGGATTCAGTGGGCCTCCCTCAGGGGCTGAGGGTCTCTACAGCTTGTTTTGTGTCTCTGGGTAAATTACCACGCCTCCTGAACCTCGGGCTCTGCTTCTAGAAACGAGGTGGGTGCTAAATAAGAAAACGCGGTGGGGCGCACCCAGCGCCTGGCCCACTGTGCCTGAAGCACCGATAAATTTATTCTATTTTCTCCTTTCTCCTCCCCACACCCCGAGATTCCCCCTCCACCGGTCCGGCTCTCGGCAGTGCCGAGAGAAGCCTCCAGGGGGCGCCGCCGCACTGACCCCACACTCCAAGGACGGTCCTTCGCTTGCAGGCCTCCTGGGCTGCCCCGGCTCTCAGTTTTCAGAACCACGGTGCACGGTGCGCGGACCGCGGGGTGGCTGAGCTTGAGCTGAATGTCTACCACTGAGCTAAATTGGAGCTGAATGAAGGCTATTCTTTGGCATCACAGTAATAGTATCAGCTCCAGAACCACCAGCTTGGTGGTTGTTGTTTTGTTTTGTTTTGTTTTGTTTTGGCTTGTTTATTTTGACCCACGGGGCCTCGCCAGGGGTTAGACTCCAGACCTCACACTCTCCTGTTCTGCTCTGTACTGGGGCATCTCTGAGCTTTAAAATGGGAAATGCCATCAGGTGTGGTGGCTCACACCTATAATCTCAGCACTCAGGAGGCTGAAGCAGGAGGCTTGCCGTGTGTTCAAGGCCAACCTGGGCTACACAGCAAGACTCTGTCTCAAAAATAAACGAATAAAATGGGAAATGCAGTGATGATGCATTAGTCTGTTTGGTAGTTCTGGGGCTTGAAACCAGGGTCTCAGTGCTGAGTTACATCCCTAGGCTTTTTTAATTTTGAGGCAGGGTCTCACTAAATTGTTAAACTGCCCTGGCTGGGTTTCAGCTCGCAATCCTCCTGCCTCAGCCTCCCATTACGCATGGTATGCATATGGTGCACCACCATTCCAGGCTATAATGCAGGTCTTGAGAGGACTAAAGGGGTTCTGGGAAAACAACTTGGAATAGGTGCATTCATTAATTGTGAGATTTGTCACCACCCAGCAAGGGAGCACTGATTAATTCCTTCCTCAGATGAGATTTGCTGGGGGCCTTCTCCTAGCTCCGGAAGTGCTCTCTCCAGTCACAGGCCAGTCCAGGAGCTCAGCCTCTAATCCCTCACTCAACGGCAGGTTTAGGTCTGAAAATGTCCCTCCTAGAATGGAACTCTATGCCTTCACCAGAAAACCTCTCCTAGGTGCTCTCTCCCCAGGTCCACAGGCTTTGCACAGGCCATTCTCTCTGCCTGGATCAGCTTTCCCCCCAGCCCTGAAGGCTGTCACGGAGGACACAGCTTAAACATAGCCTCTCCCAGGAAGCCCCTCTTCTTTGTTCCTGAAGTTCTCATGCTTCCTGTAAACAGACCGCAGCATAAGGGATGTGTTAAGTGAAGACCTTCCCAAAACGGTGGTGATCCGCAGAACAGGTAGCTCATCTGTTGAGGGCTGGATGGTATGCAATGACTTTAGCAGAGGGAACATTCAAAATATGCATATCTGGTGGGTATGGTGGCACAGGCCTATAATTCTGGCACTGGGAAGGCAGAGGCAGGAGGATCACTTCAAGTTTGAAGCCACCCAGCCTCCAAAACTATTCCTCCTCCTTCTTTTTCTGAGACAGGGTCTTTCTGTGTCTTTGAACTCAGTATGTAGCCCAGGCAGACCTTGAACTCACAACAGTTCTTCCACTTCACCCTTCTGAGGGCTGAGATCACAGGTGTGCACCACCATGCCTGGCCAGAACTTCTATGCTTTATAAATTACCCAGCCTATGGTACCACTGCACAATTGAAAGTAAGATGAAGATACTACTCACCTGGGCCACTCCCTACGACTTCCATCAGCCTCAGCTCAGAGCCACACACACAGTCACACAGATGGAGCCCCACACAGTCACTGTAGTCAGGCCCACTGACACACACGCAGCAAAGTCATAGACGGTCACAGCAACAGGCACAAAGCTGACCTCATCTGTGTTCCTCTTGCTGTGTGTCTGGGGGCCTCTGTGTCCTGGGCCTGTGTGTGTTCACTCTGTGACTCACGATCCTGGAGAATAAGCCATGTGTCTCTTTATCCAGCCTGGTATCCCCTGGGAGAAGGCAAATTGCCCGTCAGATGGGAAACTCAAGGGACGGGTTATACCGATTATTCCAAACTAGTTTGTGGGCCTGGGTCTGGGCCCATCTTCCTAAGATCTGAGGAGCCCTTGGGTGGGGCTGCCTCTTGTATCAGAAGGGCAGTTGTATCTCTTCAGTCCTGGAGCCCATGAGTCAAACAGGCCCCTGAATGAGCCAGTTCTGAAGCTGGGCTGCAACGCATGGATAGAGTACTTGCTTGCTCAGCATGGGCAAGGGCCCAGGTTTGATCTCTAGAACTGCCATATACTATAATTAAGTTAATCAAGTCAGGTGCTCCAGGAGCTGAGTTGAGGGGCTGGAGATTTAGCTCAGTGGCTTAAGCGCCTGCCTGCCAAGCATGAGGTTGTGAGTTCAACCCCCAGTACCAAAAAAAAAAAAAAACTTTGCAGGAGCTGAGTTGAGGTGAATCTCCACAGGAGACTGGCAGCTCCATGGGGACGGCTGTGTCTCCTTGACCCTCTCCATCTCTCCCACTTGCGCATTTCCCAGAGCCTGCTTCCTCTGTGATACAGGCATCAGGACTGGGATCAGCAGCAAACCATGCTGTGAGAGGCTGCTCCTGCAGGACCCCCGAGGAGGCAGCAGGATGGGAGGGGGTCCAGCAAGGTGACTTGGCCCATCTCAGTCTGTCCCAGCAACAATTAGATGCCTTCACCTGTCTCTAGCATGTCACTTAATTCACCAATCCTGTGAGGTAGGTGTGCTCCTCACCCCCCTTTTTTTTTTTTTTTTTGCGGTACCGGGGATCGAACTCACGACCTCACACTTGCCACGCAGGCGCTTATGCCACTGAGCTAAATCCCCAGCCCCTCTCACCCCTTTTATAGATGAGGCTATAAGGCTTGGAGAGGAGGAGGGATTTTCCTAAGTCATATGGCCAAGGAGGAGCCTAGCAGGGCTGCCCACTGTGTGGGTGGGAGCTTTGAGAAACATTAGAAGACAAATTCAACAGAGAGAGAGGTGTGGCAGGGGACGCCCAGGTTTCTGATGTGGAGCGGGGATGGTGCTGGTTCTGGAGCTAGGACTGCCAGACAGTGGGAGCATCTGTGTGGGAGATTGGGTGGCTAGCAGAGGAGCAGGTGTGGGGCAGCCAGCCGGGGCAGGAGGAGATGTGCCTGGGTTTCCAGCTTCCGGTTTCCTGCATGAGCACCACCACGCCTACCTTGGGCACTGGAGTCCTAGGTTCAAACCCCATCCTCCATCTGACCCTTGTCTAGGCCTCCTTATCTGAGAAACAAGGGCACAGACCAGGTGACATCAGCGCTGGAAGTCCTGCTCCTTTAAGCCTTTCCCAGGAGAGGGTGTGGCCCAGGCTGCAGGTGAGCCCGTTGCCACATCAGCAAGGTGAGCCCCGCCCCAGTTCCCTCCCCTGGCGCTGGAGAGAAGCAGAAGCCCCAGAGGACTGTGGGAAGTGGGTGGGGAGAAGGAGCCTGTCTAGTTGGCAGGCTCACAGTGAAGAGGATACATTTGTGAGGGGTGTGTGTGTGTATGCGTGTGTGTGTCCGATTCAACTAGTCCTGTGTGTCTAGAAGGGCTCCTGCAAGTGTTCCAGAGTGGACAGGAGTGTGTACAAAATAGGCACATGTCTTAACTGTACAGATTTGACTTGTGTAAGAATGTGTGACTGTTTCTGAGGCTTCTTTATGTCTTACAGGTGGCCCTGGGTGTGCAAGAGGAGAACACATCTGTCTGAATGGCCTGAGTGTTCAAGTGGGTGGGTCTTTGTGTTCCCCTTCTTGTCTACATGGATATCGTGTACCGGAATGTTGTGACTAAAAACATCGAGTGTGTGCTTTTGCTTGGACACAGCTGAGTGGAAACGTGTGGAGGCGGCCGGCGAGTGCTCTCCCAGTGAGCCTGTGTGTCTGTGACGGGCTGTGAATGCCCTGAGAGTACCCGAGTGTGTGAATGTGTATGTGTGTCTCCCAGGCAACACAGTCTCACGTGAGTCCCAGTGACACTCCTGCAGGGCTTCCTGTTCTTCCTGCCTGTGCCCTCAGGTCCCTGGACAGGAGGGCTGGGTTGGGGAAAAACATGACTAAGTGGGCTCGGGCTTGAGCAACCACCCCACTGCTGGTCACGAGAGCCTGAAATTCCATTGACCTCTGTCCCCTGCAGGCTCCTGTTCCAGAGCAGAACCCCTGCCGCCCTGTAGAGCAGAGATTGAAGAAATGACCATGGGACAGAGGTCAGCAGGGCCACAAGGGCAGGCTGGAGCCTCCTCTTCTCACCTCATTCTTCCAGCAGCTCTGCCTTGCTCAACAGCAGCAGCCATTTCCCCCTACTTCTTCCCCCACCGCTCTTTTGGTCTTTCTGAGACAGTCTTGCTATGCAGTTCAGGCTGGCCTTTGTAGCCCTGGCTGGTTTTGAACTTGCAGTGGCCCTCTTGCCTCAGCCTCCCGAGTGCTGGGATTACAGGCATGTGCTACCACGCCCAGAAAACAATGAATACTTAACAGGAAAAAATACCAGAAAAATAAAGCACTAAGTTTTAAAATCTTTTTGTTTATAAAAAAGCATCAAAAATTTCAACATTGACTGTTTTTTGGTGTACCAAGTCTAAAAAAGAATGACACAAATAAATTCTTATATGAACTATGTAGCACTTTACCAAAAAAAAATCTTTACTTCAATTATCACACCCCAGGCAGTCTGCACACGCAACAACAGCATGTTCCATGCACAAGTACTGCTTACACTGATAGCATATGTGCAGTGTTACATCAGCAGTACCAGTTTGTTTTTCTTTGCCATGTAAGAGGCCAATATTATATCTTTCTGAAATCCAAGGATTGTACTATACAAGTCTCTGTTTTGAAATTGCAACACTTCATTTGGAATTTCTGCTTTGTTCCTGCATAAATTTCCCACCCTGGTCTGTTAGCAAATGTAACATCAACTGGGAACTGATAAACCAATTGTTCAATGTCACATTTGATTAGTTTGGGAGATAGAAGCAACAAGTCTGTTCACAACATCATTCAGTTTTTCACTATATGAATAAGGACCTGATGGCTGAGTTCCAGGATAAATTTCTGAATTGAAAGCATAGTAAGTCTTTGCATCTACAAGGGCATAAATTTTTATGCTATATTTTGACCCATAGCTTTCCATAAGTTTTTTGCATTCTTCAAGTCACCATGAGAAGTATAGCAGACCTATGAATACTTTCATTTTTTAAAAAAAATTTTTTAAATTTTATTTTTATTTTTATTTTTATTTATTTATTTATTTATTTGGTACCAGGGATCGAACTCATGACCATGTGCTTGCAAGGCAGGCACTTATGCCACTGAGCTAAATCCCTAGCCCTATTTTTTATTTTTAATCGGTACCAGGGATTGAACTCACGACCTCGTGCTTGCAAGGCAGGTGCTTATGCCGCTGAGCTAAATCCCCAGCCCTATGAATACTTTCAGTTCAGCTAGTGAGGTATCATAATAAATACATTTTTGCACTCAGGAAGCTGAGGCAGGAGGATTGCTGTGAGTTTGAGGCTAGCCTAGGCTAAGGGAGTTCAAGTCCAGCCTGTACTATATAGCAAGACCCTGTGCTATATAGGGAGACCCCATCTCAAAAAATCCTCCAAACTAAAAACATAATAAATACGTTTTTTAATTTGGCAATGGTGTATACAGTACATTTTACTAGCATTTCAGCCTTTGCGTATTTCACAGCATCTTGAAGTATTTCGTCTACTACAATCTCCAACACTGAACGGCTGTGCTGCCACTCTGTCCAGTGCATTCCACCCCTACCAAGACCCTCACTATATTTTTGGATCTAGTTCAAATATTGAATTGTTTCACTTGGTTGAGTGGCCACTTTGCAACATTTTGACTAGTCAAATATGTACTCACATTGCTGTTTTCTTCATCATCTGAATCAAGGAGGTCTGTATTCCCTGTGCTGTATCAGTCAATTCTTGGTCCACTTCATTGTCACAGGAATTTTGGCTCACATGGCCAGGGTCAAAGTTACTATCATCACCATCATCATCCACCCACACCACTCTTCTGTTATGAAAATATGTATTTTTACCACAATGGATCATCTTGATCATCCATGCATGAGTAATTTGATGATTCACTTTTGACCTCCTCCAAAACTTGCAAATCTCGTTTTTCATGTGCCATTATACTGAGTTGGACTATTTCTACCTGAAAAATCAAAAGAAAACTTTCTTTTTAACCTTTAAAATAAAATTCTGGAGTGGTATGGGTCTATTGTACCCTTCTGTAATGCTTGGGTAAACATACACAAAACACAGTTACAGGGAACATAAGGTGAGTAAAAATCCCATTTCCCCACTTTTGCACATATGCACACACCTTGCCTTTTATCATACCAAATGGATAAACACATGGATTGTTTCCTATATTGTTCAGGGAAAGGTACAGTGATGCACAGCTAGCTACTATGATGCTAAAGTACAAACTTGTAGTAGAAAAGCAAGGGATAGACCTGTGGGACTCAGTCTTTTGTAGCTGGGTTAAACAATGTATTGTTCAGGCTGGACTAGGATTGTTGGCATGTCCCACTCTGCCTCTCCTGGTTTCTCTTGCATGAGAAACCCAAAGTATAAATAAATTGAAGAGCAAAGTGAAGTATAGATAATAGGAAACAGGGAGATAGAGCTTTTGCAAAAGAAAATAGGAGCAAGAGATGCAGGGAGGGAAGAGAGGGGAGAGGGGACTGGGATGAAAACAGAATTGAGATGTGTTATGTACATATACCAACCCCCCAGGAGGAATATGATCATTATCTACTACAAGTATGTACTCAAAAAATTAAAGCCAAAATGGGCATGGTGGTGCACATTTGTAATCCCAGCACTTGGGACGCTGAGGTAGGAGAATCGCTGTGAGTTCAAGGCTGCCTGGGCTACAAAGTGAGTTTGAGGCCAGCCTGAATTACATAGTGAAACCGTGTCTCAAAAATTAAAAAATAAATGATTTTTTTTTTTTTTTTTGGTACCGGGGATCGAACTCATGACCTCACACTTGCCAGGCAGGCGCTTAAGCCGCTGAGCTAAATCCCCGGCTAAAAAATAAATGATTAAAAAATAATAAAGCCAGGCATGGTGGAGCATACCTGTAATCTCAGCACTTGGGAGGCTGAGGCAGGAGGATCACCATGAGTTTAAGGCCAGTCTGGGCTACATCGGGAACTCAAGCCCAGTCTAAACTATATAGCAAGACCCTGTCTCAAAAAAAAAATTAAAATTGAAAAAGAAATGTAATCCTCCTGCCTCAATCTCCTAAATTAGATGTATTACACCCAGCTACAAAAGCTGGGCTTGGATCTCATCTTTGACTTTAAGTCCAGCACCCCATGGTGCTGGGTCTTTCTTTGCCTTTGTTCTTCCTACAGATGCTGCCTGCCTAGGGGTCTGCCCAGGTGCTCCTTGCCTTGTGATCACAAGGCCCCCTGCTCTCTTGCCCAGAGAGGATCCACTGGGCTCAGGGCATCTGATTCCCAGAGGGGAGCCAGCTGAGAGAGGGCCAGGCTGGGGGCCAGGCCACCTACAGTGCAGTTAGTAGTAGGGTAACTGGATTACTGGGTTCAGGATATGGTGACCTAAGTAACCCTCAGAAAGGAAGTGGCCAACGCAGACACACAGACCATAAACCACTGGGGCAGCCCTTGATTTCAGCTGCCTCGTTTCATCTATTTGCCCTGGTACCTGACGCAGAGCTCTCTGGACTTGCAGAGGCTGTTGATGGACAAATGAATGCAGTCACTCAAGGAGCCCCAGGACTCTGCTGAAGGCTGCAGCTGTGCAGCAGGGCCTGTGATTAAATGTCCCTGTCCTTGCTTGGCTTGGGTCTCTCACATGGGTGTGCATCTGTGTGTGCTGGAGACACCAGGGGCACGTGGAGCTCTCTGGCCACCCCAGATACAGGGACACAAACACACAGCTTCTCTGTCTGCAGCCCACGGCAATGTTTCCGACCCTGGGTCTCACAGCCTCTCTCCCCTGTGCCCTCGCTGCCTGGGTGTCCTGTTTCCGGCTCCATGGGTGGCCTCGCTTGACCCTGGCCTGGCCTGAGGATGGGGTGGGGGTAGAGGGTGTACACAGTGCAACTCTTGTTAAAGGGACCGGGTGGGGCCAGGCCTGTGCTGGACTCTGGCCCCTGGCTTCAGTCCTGGCAGGTGGAGGGAGCTGTCTCTGGCAACAGCATCTTCTCAAGAGCCACCAAGGCACCTGCCACACAGCCTTCAGCTGGGGACTCCCAGGCCCTCATTGATTCCTTTACCTCAAGCTCCTCCACCTCAGGGCCTGTGCCCCAGGCCACGACGGAGGTGAGGATGAGGCTGGTGTAGCTGCGGCAGGACTAACTGCTGAATGCCTTCTGGGAAACTGAGGTTACTAACATCAAGGCTGACTATCCTCCTGTCTCAGCCCCCCCAGTGCTGGGATTACAGTTGATTAGAGAGACAAGGAAACAGAGGATTGGACCCTGTGAAGGGCTGGAGCTCAGTGAGAGGATGGGATCTGGTTAGTGGATGGGCCTCAGTGAGGGCTCGAGGTAAGATGAATGGGCAGAGAAGGCTGTGGAGCAAGGTGATGATCCCTCCCTACCCCGGCTCAGGGGCCAGAGCCTTCATCACCATCTCCACTCAGCTTAACTCCGAGGTACTTGGCCAGGCACACAGCTGAGTAGTAACAGACCTGTGACTGACAGGCCAGCCGGACAGTCTACAGGATCAAACTATGTGGTCGGGTTTGGGATGTAGCTCAGCAGCACGGTGCCTGCCTGGCAAGTTCGAGGTCCTGAGTTTGATTCTTGGTGTCAGAAAAATACACAACAAAAGAACTGTGAGGTCCTAGGGCCTGGGAGCCCAGGTGGGGTTGTGGGGTGGTGGTGGTGATGCTGGCCTGGGGCTTTCTACAATTGTTGTTGTTATTTTCTTGCTATGGGGAGTTGCACTCAGGGCCTTACACATGCCAGGCAAATGCCCTACCACAGAGCCACATCCCAGTCCTCCCAGGTTTTCTCATTTCCCAAGAGGCTTCTCTTATCTCTGGGGTCCCATAGGCTAGAGACAACCTCCAGGAAAGCATTTAGAATTCTGGAAACCAAGGGGAGCCTCTCCATGACCTCAGTGATAGCCCCACTCACCCTCAGCTCAGCCTTCAGACTGGCTGGAGGAAAAGGGTGGGTACCAGGTCTGCACCTCCAATACCTGGGGCCGGGCAAGAGCCAGTGGATGAATACAAGACTTGACCTTGTGACTTCTCCCCTCCCCACAGGCTCTGTCCCTTGGACCTCTCCTCTAGCACCTTCCTTATCACTAAGTCCCCACCTCTGTTACTGGTTCTCCTCCACTGCAGAGCTGGACACCAAAGCTGGGGCATCCTTCAATTGCAATGTTCAGGTACCACCTGTCTCACCTGTGGGGAGGGCCTGGACAATGGCTCCATCCATTCTGGTTGGCTTGAGGTTCTATTCCCCAAAGAACTGGCTTATTTGCAAGGGATCATTTCATATTCAAAACAAGCCTGAGCTGGTGGGGAACGGTTTCAATGCATGCTATTTGTATATTTCCCTTTTAGTGAAAAAAAAAAAAAAAACCCCAAGCTCTGTTCCCTCCTTGGCTACCAAGGTCACCCACCCTGGTTGGCATCTGACTTGTTGAGCACTTTGGGTGGGCTCCGTTGTAGAGGTTCAACCATGCAGAATGTGGACCAAGAGCTACTTTGGTTCTCAGAGCCTGGAAGTACACTGAGGACAGCACCAGGGTGGAAAAAGAAGCAAGGATTTGCTTCCCATTCCCCAGGGAAATCCAGAATCTGGAACAGGGAGTCGAATGAAAGGAAGGAAAGGTTCTTGGGATGTTGAAACTGGAGAGGTTCACAGAGTTTCTTAGGCTTTATACAGCACAGTGTGAACGGATCATCCTTGCTTTTCTGCAGCCATGGCAGACGTGACTAATTGATCATGGCATTCTTTGCCTCCAAGCCCAGAGCGGGTTTATTCGAGGTGGCAGTTGGCATGTGAGACTATATCTAAGAATGTGGGGGGGGTTGTTTCCTGGTGCTGGGAGTGGAATCCAGGGTATCACACATGCTACCAAGC
>PVJX010043954.1:0-12937 GCA_004027295.1 Dolichotis patagonum
GTCATTTAAAAGTTACACAGAGTTTGGAGGCTTGGGATTTAGCTCAGTGCTTGCCTGGTAAGTGTGAGGTCATGAGTTTGAGCCCTGGTACCAAACCAAACGAAACCAAACCAAACCAAACCAAACACAAAACAAAAGTTATATAGAGTTTGGAGGAAGTAATTTATCATTCTCCAGTTTTTTCTAGTATATGCAGCTTTTATTTGAGACTGTTCTCCATAAGGGAAAGGAGGAATATATTTTTTTAATTGCTGCTGAAACTGTGGTTTTAAAAAAGCAATCCAAAAGAAGAATAATCTCACTTTTACATAGAATATAATGTATAACTTTTGATCAGTTCAACAATAAGTTATGGTTTAAATGTTAGTTCCTCGCCCCTTTCTATTCTATTTTGATAGTATATCAGAAATACAAGGTATGGTTTTGGGCAAGACTAAATGAATTTATTTTATTTTATTTATTTTTTTAAAATTTTATTTAAAGAGAAAAAAAATACAAAGCAGAAAAAAGGGTAGCAACAATACAGAGTTCCAAGGAAAAAAAGAAAAGAACAATAAAAACCACTAAGAAATTATTACTTGATAAATTACATACTGTCATCTTGGAAATTCAGCTATCATGGGTTTTTAGATCTTTAATTTTTTTTTTTTTGGTGCCAGGGATTCAAGCTCATGATCTCATGCTTGCCAGGCAGGTGCTTATACCACTGAGCTAAATCCCCAGTCCCTATCATGGCTTTTTAAATGTGATCTAACATTTAATTCCTGGAATCAATTATATTTTTCCATTATTTAAATATTTTGCTATTAGTGTTCATACTTGAGATTGGCTTATGATTTTTCTATGTATGTTCATTTTCTGATTTTATTACTATGCTAATCAATAATCATAGTATGATCAATACTATGCTAAACTTACATTACAATTAAAAAGCTTTTCACCATTTTCTATAATGTATTCTTGCTTATATGACGCAGAAAGTGTAACTATGATAACTTTGTAGAACCTTGTTGGAAAATCATCTGGACTTGATACAACTTCAGAGAGGAGACTTTTGATTATCTTTATTTTTAAATTTTCTTTTTGTGTGTGTTCCCTTTCAGTTGAAAGGAGTATTTTAACATTTTTAGGTGTCTAGATTCTTTTCTGAGGAAGCATATCAATTTTTTTGGGTAATGAATTTTAGATTGTGTTATAGATTGACCTGTGTAGTTTTTTTTTCTTTTCCTTTTTTTGGTACCAGGGATCAAACTTATAACATCACACTTGTCACACTTGTCACTGAGGTATATCCCCTGTCCAAGTGTTTTCCTTTTCGAGCTGAGCTTTTGAGGTCTTTATGGGATGTTACATTTTGAAAATACACCATATGTGTTTGAAAACAACTGGCTGCAAAATTCTAGTTTACAACTTTAGTCAAAGTATGACTACACTATTTAAATCTGCAGTGTTACTAATCATCTACTGTCAGCTTTATTTGTGTATTTCTGAGCTGAGTCTGTCACTGAATTCTTTTTAATAGAATGCAGTATAAATGGCACTGTAACTTTCATATTTTTAATGCTTTGTTCTTTTGTGCTGCATTCTGTGTTGGACATATTAATTGCTCCTCTGCTGTGTGCATTATGCTTTTAATTTTTCCCCTAAGAGTTCCTCTTTTCTCCTTTCTAAGTCCTTCTTTTAACATTTCTCTCTGTGCCATTAACTTTGTTCCTTGGTTGTCAATTCTACCTGTTGAGCACAGCACCTCTATTTTCCTGGTGTTTGCTTCCTGCAAATGTTAGGACTTTATTGTTTCTATGTTCATCGCATAGTTGAATCTTCCCACTGGCCTGGCTGTGAATGCTGTACTGAAGTCATTCTGCCGCTAGTGGAGAGCAATGGGATGTGAGGCCAATTGGATGCTAATATTCATTTACATAATGGCAGGATCCCATGCAATTCTGGGTCTCTCCAGCTGTCCCAGGGGCTGTAGGTCATTTGCACCCAAGCATATACTCCTCTGCTTTACTCTGCTGGCCCAGATCTCACAGGGTGAAACACCCCCCCTGCCCCTACTTTTCACCCTCATCATGATGGCACACAATCAGCTGCCCCAGCCTGTCTGATGCTGCTCACTTTCTTTCTCTCCTCTGAACTTGGGCCTTTCCTCAGAAGACCACTGCTATCTTTAGAGATGCCTTCTCCCATGCATAAATTGTGTGGGACCTTCCTCTTTGGATATGATCGTATCTTTTTTTTTGGGGGGGGATATTCATCTTTAGGACAAATGACTGGGGTCAAAAAAGTAACCTAGAATTGAAAGCTTGACATGACAGGAAATCTTGATTGTTCATTTCAACTAAGAATTCAGACCAATTAGTAACATTTTGAAATTTGAGTATAATAGAAATAAATGTAGGGCCTGGAAATTAGTTTGGAAAATAAATGGGTAATAACAGCAGCACACATTGGAGAAAACCCAGTTTGGTTTCATGAAATTCATGAAAAAGTGAAGTTAGGAGCTATCATGACTTTCTTCATGGTTTCCTGCTCTGCTTTCTTTAGGGTGTCATTTTATTGCTTTTTCTGCTTTTACTCAGCTCTGCAGAGCCAGTTTTTGCCTTATTCTTCACTTTTACTTTCTTTTTTAAATTTTATTTTGAAGGTAGTAAAAACACAACAGAACAAGACAGAACAAAGCCAATCGAGACAATGCAGTTGGTACAGAACTTCAGAGCAGGATATGGGATAACAGTAATAGGTACCACAGTATATGTTATTATCTTCACAATAGTTGTCCATTCAATTAGGTATAGCAAAATCAAACTAAAAACAGAACATTATTAAACCAACTGAAAGAGAATATTGAATAGAGAAAAACAATTAATTATAATAAAACAAAACAGTGAAAACAATATTTGCCTTCAAAAAGAAGATAGAAGGCAATCTCCCATATTTGCTATATTGCATACAGTCATCCTCCCAAGAGATGCTCAGACCTCTACCCCCAGTTGCTAATGGGGGTTGTAGGAGTGGGGAGATGGGATGTTTGATTCTCAGCCTGCATGCCGATAGGCTCACAGGAGACCCTGACTGGTTTTCCTCCTGGCTCAGACCAGGGGTGCTTACCAGGAGGGTAAGCGAATTGCTTTCTTGTTTAGCCACCTAAAATTCCACCATGGACAGATCTCGGGAGATGCTCCACTTTTACTTTCTTGAATAAACTTGGCCTTTGCTTTTTGGTCAGTTTGTTCAACAGTTGGGACCTAGTGTGGTAGACAAAGGAGAGAGGCTGTTGCAACTGGTAATCCACCCAGGTCATCTCAAGAAAAATCTAGGGGCAACCAAGAAAAGGTTCTTGTATCAAGTACTGGAGGACTGGATACTGGGCACTGGACTGCACCAAGCCTTTGCCTGGGTCCTGCTCTGCATGTGAGGCAGCTAATGTGTTGACTTGTGGTGCTGGAGGTTTGACTGTCTCTGCTTCCAGAGAGGCCAACTGCAGCCCTGATTTCCTGTTCTGATGACTGAAGAGGCCCAGGGGAGCCTGCGATGCCCATCTCCCAGGGAGAATGCTCATAGAGAAGTTTCTTGAATATGGCCTCTGAAGCCTTGCCAGCCCTCTGCAATACTCCCATTCTCCCTATAGTAAATCCTGCAGGAGAATACAGGATGGTACAAGACCCCAACCTCATTAATGAGACTGTCATTCCAGTTCATCCTTTAGTGTCAGATCCATATATAATTCCTTCCCAAATTGGTGGGACACTAACTGGTTCTGTCTCAGATTTAAAAGAAGCATTTTTCCCATCCCTTTACATCCAGAATCCCAATTTCTGTTTGCCTTTGAATGAGAAAAGCATTCTCATTTCAGGAGAAAAGCAGGAGTTCAGTTGGACAGTTCTCCCACAAGGGTTTAGTGGTAGACCTCACATTTTTGCTCAGGCAATAGAGAGAGCCTTGAGGAACTTAACGTTTAAACAGGGAACCATTCTGCAGAATGTAGGTGATATTCTAGTTTGTATCTAACTCAGAAATCATCTAACATGATACAGACTCTTAACTTTGTAGATAATTGGATTCATCTTTCTAGAATAAAGCCAGTCCCATTGGAACTCCCAAAGGGGAGAGCTACTCTTGTGAGCATCTGCAAGACTCGAAAGGTGTTTGTGTACTTTTTATCAAGAGATGTTTTTCTATATCTTTGGCACTTATTTTATTGAAGTATTGGTATTAATCTCTTACATGTTGATTTATAAGCACATTGTATGACCTCTTTCTTATTGCATAGATTGCATGTGTTTTCTCAGTTTGTGATCTGAAATTTTATTTTGGCAATTTTGACCTATTAGAATGCTTAACATTTTGACTTGTAAGCCAGGATATGCCTGAAATTCCAGCGCTTGGGAGGGTCATGAGTCTGAGGCCAGTCTTGACAGCTTAGTGTCTTATTTACTTTTCTTTCATTGCTGGGACAAAATACCTGACAATCAAAATTAAGGAAGGAAAAGTTTATTTAGCTCACAGTCTATGGATATTTCAGTCCATAATCAGCTGGCTCCAAGACAGGGTGGCATGGCACTAGGGCAACACTTCAAGGCAGTAAAAGACAACAAAGCAACAAAAGCAGAAGTGGGGAGAACAAGCCTCTTCTGCCTTATATTCTAAGTAGACTACTCCCTTCCCCCAGGGCAGGTGTAGCAATCACACCATCTCCACGCCCTCCTCTTAGTCTCAGGATGTTTACAAAGTGAGGACCCTGGCTCTGGGCTGAGTTGCTTAATTACACTTCCAAACTTGTCAAATTGTCACAGTGTATTAACCACAACACTTAACAAGACCCAGGCCAACAATTCCCGTTACTGTGCAAGACCCTACCTCAAGAAACAAAGACAAAAACCAGACCAAAACAAAAGTCAAAATGATTTTGACTTGTCAAATCTGTGACTATTTTATGTTTACCTTTTAAAAAGTCTCTAGGGTTACAAAATATTTTTAAATATTTTCTGTATTTTACTTTAAAATTTTTACTTAAAACTTTAAAGTTAAACTTATTTTAAACTGATAGAAGCATAAAAGTTGTACGTGTTAATGTGATAGTATGTGATTTTATTTATTTATTTATTTTATTTTCTTACTATGTATTCTAGGCGAACTTGAAGCTCATGGTGATTATCCTGCCTCAGCTTCCCAATTGCTAGGATTATAGGCATGGTACATGTGATATATTGACACACAAATACGTTTTACTTTTTTTTTTGGTATTCTCCTAGTCTTTTGAAGTTTTATCTTTATGCTTTCCTTCACCTGCAATTTCTCTTAATTTATGTGTAATACAGTTCCTATCTTTACTCTTTTCTGGAAGGATGATGGGTTACTTCAGTGTTATTAGGATTTTTATGCTATATTAATAGTTGTATTTCTGTGTACTTAGTGTGTTATCTAACAGCAAGTACAGGTAGAGTAGTAGCACTATGCTAACCTTGAAAAATAAAGGAGAAGTATTGTTGCAGAAAAAAGATAAAGGAAAATATGCTTTGGAAGAGTGATATGAGGTAAATTACTTATACCTCCTTTTTGTTTAAAATCCTTCAATGATTTTCCCATCCTGTAATGTGTGTGTGTGTGTCTTTTTGAGACAGGGTCTTTCTGTGCAGTTCAGGCTGGCCTTGAACTCACTTTGTAGCCCAGGCTGGTCTTGAATTCGCAATGATCCTCCTCATATCTCAGCCTCCTGAGTGCTAGAATTACAGGCATACACCAGCATGCCTGGCCCATGCTGTTTTGATAAGCCAGAATCTCCTAATTCAGTTTCAAGGCCTTTCATTTGACTCCTTTTCCTCTGCAGTCTCATCTGTTTGTGGATGCTAACTTCTTCCATAGCTCCTTCCAGCAGAGGAACCACGTGAAGATGAGAATTTTGTGGTGTTTTGCTACAACAATGCATAGAACATTGAAAGTACTGATAAGTATTTACTGCAGAAGCACCTGCAGTGTCTGGAAAAAATTCTCTTTCCTTTAGACTTCCACACGAGCTCTTCTCTCTCCTTGTACCTTCTCCTTGCACTGCACGTTCAGACGAACCTACTTGTCCTTTAGGAGTCAGTTTAGATGTCACCTACTCTGGGGACGTGTTCTCAAGCTGGTTAGGCACGTGGAGAGAGTCTTCACTGCAGCTCTACTGTGGATGCTGTGATAGGTTGCTTGCTCGTGTAACAAGACAGCAGGTGAGACTTCATCTAAAAGTGCATGGGAGGTTCCATGTGGGGGAAAGCAATGCTAACTCTCACCAAGTCTTCTTATGCTAGAAGAGCTGTCAACAACTGGGCCTAAACAGCCACTCTAGGGATGAGGAATGGCTGACCTTGAAATGCAACCACTAAGGCCCATTTCAAGATTGAAAGCAATTAATTTTATTAGTGCATAGTAACACTACATAACAGTGTGATTTGGCACACACATTTAACATAGTTGGCTTCAGCCCCATTGTCTTTCCTCTCCCTTAATTTTTACACCTGCTAATTTCCTTTCCTATCTGCAGAAGTCTTTCTCCTGATTTCCTGTCTTTCCTTTATTGTTAATTTGTGTGTTTCAGGTTTTTGTTTCTAGCAAACATGGCATCTAACTTTCTGAGTCTAGTTAATTTCATTTAATATGATTTCTAGCTCCAGCCATTTGAAATGAAATGACTTTCATTCTTCTTTCTGGCTGAGTAATATTCTATTATATATTATATTGTCTTTACTCAACTGTTTATGGAAATCCAGGCTCTACACAGGGTAGCTACTGTGAATTATGCTGCTATAAGCATTGCATGCATCTGTGCAGTAGGCTGTCTTTAATTCTTTTGGGAATATGCCCAGAAGAGGTATAGCTGGGTCAAATGATATTTCTGTATTGAGACTTATTTTTTATTTTTTTAGTACATACATATAGTACACAATGATTATACTGACTATGAGCAACTCATAATGCACATAATGCATCTCAATTCTTTTCTTTTTCCTTTTTCCCTCCACATTCTCTTACTGTTTAGTTTTTTGAGGAATTTTTTGAAACTGATTTCCATAATGATTGTACTAGTTCACATTTCCACCAAAAATGTAGAAGGCTTCTCCCCCATCTTCAATAGTATTCATTTTTTTTCTTTATTTGGGATGATAGCTATTTTGACTGTGATGAGATGGAATTTCAATGTAGTCTTAATTTGTGTTTTCTGAGGCTAGAGATGTTGAACACTTTGTCATACACCCACTGGACATTTTAATTTCTTTTGAGAAATATTTGTCCAGTTCATTTGTTCATTCATCTACTTTTTTACTGAGTTCCTTTAAAAACATTTTATTGGTATATTTTAGATATATGCATTGATCACATTCATCATGGGGAATTTGTACCTGTACATAATATATCTTGGTTCTTCTTTTTTCCCCATTCCCTTCCCTTCTTTTCAACCCCTCTTCTTATTTGTGAAAGCTTTGTTTCTGTTTTTTGCCTTTGTTCTCCTTTTTCATTTTCCCTTTCTTCCTTTTCCCTTTCCCCTTTCAGTTCCCTTTCCCATTCGAGTAGTTTCTACCTATTTCACAAAATCTATTACACATTTTGGTCCTTATTTACCCTATTGGTTTCTTACACCAGAGAAAACATGCAATATTTGAACATACATTTCTCATTTATTTCACTTAAGAGTATGTTTTTCAGTACTGCAAAAGATGCATTCATTTACCTTGAGACATTTACCATGTCTCAAGTTTATCCTTCTTTATGGAAGATGGAAGAATAGTACTCCATTGTATAAAAAAAACCCCACATCATCTTTATCCATTCATTGGTTAATGGGAATTTGGGCTGTTTCCAAGATTTGGCTATTACATACTGTGCTGCTATAAACATGGGTGTGCATACATTACAGTGCTATTTCAATATTTTTGGGACAATACTATGAAAGGGATAGCTGGATCAAACGAAGCCTGTAATTTTAGTTTTCTGAGGAATCTCCACACTGATTTCCACAGTGGTTCTACAAGTCAATTCTCCCATCTACAATGGAGGAGGATTCTTTTTCCCCCATAGCCCCCAGCATTTGTTAGTGGTTGATTTCCTGATAAAAGCCATTCTTTCTGGGGTGAGAGGAAATCTCAGGTTGTTTTCATTTGCCTCTCTTGAATTACTAATGATGTTAAATATTTTTTCATATATTTATTTACTGTTTCTATTGTTTATCTGAGAAGTGCCTATTCATTTCAGATGCCTGTATTTGGATTGGGTCTTTAAATTTTGGGGGGGGTGTTCTGATTTTTTTTTTCTGAGTTCTTCTTATACTCCAGGTATTAGTCTTTTGGTTGAGGAACAGCTGATAAATTTTTTTCTCATACTATAGGTTGTCTCTTCACTATGTTTTTTTTCTTTTGCTGTACAAAAGCTTTTTAATGAGATCCCAATTATTGATTCTTTGTGACATTTCCTATGCAATCAGGGTTTTGTTCATTAAGTCTTTGCCTATACCTATGCCTTCAAGAGTTCTAACTACTTTCTCTTCCATAAAATTTAGGGTTTCTGCTTTAATACTTAGATCTTTGATCTATTTTGATTTTGGTTTATTTCATGATGAGAAATATGGGTTTAGTTTTAGTCTTTGGCATGTAGAAAGCCAGTTTATCCAGCATCATTTATTAAAGAGACTGTTACAGCAAAAGTGTTTGACCTCTTTGTCAAATATAAGATGTCTGAGTGTGTTTGGAGTCATTTCTGCATCTTCTAACTTGTTCTATTGATCCTTGAGTCTGGTTTTTTTTTTTTGCCAGTACCATGCTGTTTTTAACACAGTAGCTTTATAGCATAATTTCAAGTAAGGGATTGTGAAGCCTTCTGCCTGGCCTTTGTTGCCCAGAATTGCTTTTGCCATTTTAGTTTTCTTGTAGTTCCATGTGAACTGTAATATTGTTTTCTCAAATTCTGTGAGGTATGTCCTTGGTATTTTGACCATAATTACATTAACTGTGTATAACACTTGGGAGTATGGCCATTTTTATGGCATTCGTTCTTCCTACCAAAGACCGAGGTATATCTTTCCCTTTTCTGATATCCTCTTCAATCTCCTTTTTCAGAGTACTGTGGTTTTTAGTGTAAAGATTTTTTACTTCCTTCATTAGATTGATGTGTGAGTATTTCATTTTGGGAGATGCTATTGTAGAAATTGTGGTTTACATAATTTTTCTCTCAGTGAATTTGTTATTTGTGTACAGGAATGCTGTTGACTTTTGAGTGTTGACTTTGTATCCAGATACAAGGTTGGATCCTTCTCTGATTTTTGTATCAGGGTAATGCTTGCTTCTTCTAGGATTAAAATTGAAAGTATTGTTTCCTTTCAGTTTCATTAAACAGTTTGAGAAGTAGTGGCATTAGGTCTTCTGTAAATTTCTTGTAGAATTCAACAATAAATCTATCAGGACTTAGACTGTTTTTTGTTTGTTTGTTTTTAGGCTTTTAATTACATCTTTACTTTCACTGACTAATATTGGGTTATTTAGAATATTTATATCTTCTTGATTCAGCTTTGGTAATTCATATGCATTGAGGAATCTGTTCTTTGCTTCTGTGTTTTTCATCTTATTAGAATACCGGTTCTCAAAATAGTTATTAATGATCTTCTAGATTTCTGCAGGATCTGTTATGACCTCATCTATTTCATTTCTAGTAACATGGATCTGAATATTTTTTCATTTTTTTGATAAGATTGGCTAATGGTTTGTCAATTTTGTTTGATCTTTCAAAGAATCATCTCCAATTTGTTGAATCTCCATATTGTTTTATTAATCTCAATTGGGTTAATTTCTGCTCTTTATAATTTCCTCCCTTGAAGGAGATTTGGGCTTGGCTGGCTCTTGTTTGTCTAGAAGCTGGAGGTTCAACATTAGATTATTTGAGCTCAGTCAGTTTTCCTGATGTGGGTATTCACCACTATACATTTCTCTCAGGACTGTTTTCATTGTGTCCCATAAGTTCTGGTATGTTTTATTTGCTTTACTGTTTAATTATAGAAAGTGTCTAATTTTTTCTTTAATTTCATCCATGACCCATTTGTTACTCAGGAGAATGTTATTTAATTTCTTTCTTTTGTTCTCTCTCTCTCTCTCTGTTTTTTGGTACTGAGGATTGAACTCATAATCTTGCATTTGCCAAGCAGGTGCTGTGCCACTGGGCTATAGCCCCAGCCTGGGTGTTATTTAATTTCCATGAGTTTATGAAGTTTTTGTGGTTTCTTTTGCTATTGATTTCCAATTTCATTGTACTATGGTCTGATAATATGCTTGACATAATTTCAATTCCTTTGCATTTACTGAAGCATGTTCTATGATTTAGTATGTGGCCTATGTTGGAAAATATTCCATGTGCAACTGAGAAGAATGTGTATTTGATGTCATGGGCAGGAGCACTCTGCAGATCTCTATGAAGTCCATTTGCTCAAATGTTTGGTTCAGTTCTAATATTTCTTTGATAATTTTTGTAGTTTGTCTGTTTGAGACAGTGGCTTATTGAGGTTCCCCATTACAATTGTATTATAGCTTATTTGAGTTTTCATGTCCATTAATATTTGTTTTATATAGTTGGATGCACTGGTATTTGGTGCATATATATTATGATTATACTTCCTCCTCTTCACAAGGATGTAGTGATCTTCTTCTCTCTTAATGAGTCTTGGCTTGAAATCTACTTTGTTTCCAAATAGAATATATACCTCTGCTTTTTTCTGGGTTCCTGTTGCATCGAGTATTGTTTTCCAATCTGACTTTTAGTCTGTGAATTTATTTTTGAATTCAATGTGTTTCTCATACATAGCATATTGTTGAATTTTTTTCTGATACAGAGTCTTACTATGTAGTGCAGGCTGGTCCTGAACTCACTGTATAGCTCAGCTTGGCCTTGAACTCAGAGCAAGCCTCCTGCATCAGCCTTCCCAGTGCTGGGATTATAGGTGTGTGCCACTACACCCAGCTCTGGATCTTGCTTCCTGATCTGTTCTGCCAGTCTGTGTCTTTTGATTGGTGAATCGAGACCATTAACATTGATGGCTGTAACTGATAGGCATTGACTTATCCTTGTGTCTTAGTGACTTTTTATTCGTCACTGAGACAAAATAACTGATGCCCAAAGTTGGGAAAGGAAAGGTTTATTTCTTACAGTTTTTGGAGGTTTCAGTCCATACTCAGTTAGCCCTAAGGCACAGTGGCATGACAGGGCCGCAGTTCATGGCGGCTGCAAACAGCAAGGCGGAAACTGGCAAAAGAGAGACACAAACCTTCCTCCTGCCATTACATCACATCCTGGCTCCACACCCTAGGAGGGTGTAGCACTGACACCATCAATCCAAGCACTAGACAATGAACCAGTCACAAATTGTACAATGCAAATACATGAGGCCTGGGGGCCACCGACATAAACCATGACACCTTGTCACATTTTTTTCCCGTTTTTGTTTCCCCATTTTAGTTGTTTGCCTTGCCTGGTGGACTCATTCTGTTGGGGTTCAGGGAGTTGTAATCACTATGATCTCTTTCTGGAATATCTTTAAGAACATTTTGGGGTGCTGGTTTTGTTTGTGAAGTTCATCAGGTGTTCTTTGTCATGGGGGTATCTTATTTCTCCATCATTTTTGAAAAATAGTTTTGTGGGGGTACATCACTATGGGCTGGAGTTTGTTTTCTTTTAGGACTTGAAATGCTTCACTCCAAGCTTTCTTTGACTTGAGGTTTTGTGAGAAGCTGTGATTCTCCATGCTTTCCTTATAAACTATTTGTTTATATATTTGTATATATCTTTCTTTTCACGATCAGTAACTTCAATCTTGTCTTCTGGATGTGATATTTTTCCTTCACATTGGTTCATTCTGCTGAGTATACTTTCAAAGGATTTAAAAAATTATCTTGGATATTTATTGGAATCTATTTCATGATTTTTCTTTTTATGTTGCACCTTTATCTGGTTTTAGTATCAGTATGATGCTGTCTTCATAGAGTGATTTTTGGAGGGTACATACCTTTCTGTTACATGGAAACAGCTGAGGAGCAATAATGATAGTTCTCTATCTTCTCTGATAGTTCTTCTGATAGTTCTTACTGCCGAATTCCACAGTAAATCCACATGGTCATAGGATTTTGTCTTTCTTTTGGTAAGTTTTGCTAGATTTTGTCAATCTTTATCTCTTCAAAGACCCAAATCTTGAATTCATTGATCATTTGTAATTTTTAAAAATTTTTAATTTCATTATTTTCTCCTCTGGTTTTTTTTCCATCTACTGTTTTGGGGTTTGGTTTATTCTTGTTTTTCTAGAACTTTCAGATGCTTGAAGTTATTTGTTTTGCTCTGTTTTTTCTAATATAGGCACTCATCAATTGTTATGAATATCTTGTTTATACTTAGTTTTAAAAGGTTTTTATTTTTCATTCAAGTTTGAGGGATAGATCTATAGGGTATAGGAATCTGAGTTGGTGATTATTTTCTTTTTTTTTATTTTAAAGAGAATAAAACAAAAGAGGGCAGAACAAAGCAGATCAGAATGGAACAATATAAGCAACACAACACTTTACAATAAGACAACCAGAAATTAACAGTAGCTATCAAAATATATCTTTCTCTGCTACAGTTGAGCATAGTTTCAAATACAATAATATCAAACATAACAAAAGAGTATAAAACCATTCAAGAGAATGAAAGAATTACAGGACATTCTAAACTGAATAACTATGAGCAATGGTTACTATAATATCTCATTTTCTTTTTTTTTTAATTTAAAAGAGAATAAAACAAAAGGGGGCAGTACAGAGCAGATCAGAACAGGACAACATAGGCAACACAGTACTTTACATTAAGTCAACTGGACATCAACAGTATCTAACGCCATATCTCTTACTCTGCTATAGTTGAGCATAGTTTCAATTACAATAATATCAAACAT